>JBBJLR010042966.1:0-12066 GCA_037577145.1 Brachypetersius gabonensis
GTCAGACAGCGGCATCTATAACCAGTCCCAATGCCCTCCAAGGGTAAGGCTACATAGTGAGAGTTTAAATAATTAAAAATAATAACCATTTCAGCCACAGCATGAAAACTCTGCTCTATAAGTGAAGAAACCAACAAAGAACATAACCAGTCCCTAATGGTGTTCAGGTGTTACTGGATATCTGGTTGTATCAGACAATATGTTATATGGTAACTGTCCTGTATAGCTGAATGATTATCTTCAGATATATCTTATTATAGCCCAGAAAACCTCAGTCTCCCCTATGTGACATTCATTTGTTAATTTATTTAAGAGGCTGTGAATACAACGACTTTAACCTGGAAGATGCATCTAAAAGAGCAATGTAGTATCATCTACATAGTCGTAATCATAGTCTTAGAAATAAATAAATAGATGGTTCTTAACCACAAAAAAATGACTACAAAGTAAGAATATTACATCATAAGAAGGTTCTTACCAAGTAGGCTGGCAAAGCAGCAGAGTGCAGTGGCTGCCAGCAGTAGACGGGCACTGAATGGCATTGTGGTGCTGGAGGACTGGTGATGGCACTGGAGGCGGTCTGGGACGAACGAGGCGCTTTGCTGGTATTTAATGATGCTCAAAAGAGGAAGTAATGGAAATGTATACTAATACTAGAGGAAACGCCAATAGCCAGTGCTGAAGGGGAAAGGGTGGGAGGATACAGTTCTTACAGGAAAACTGTGAGGCGTTGTAATATATAGTTTCTGCTCTAAATGTTAATTTAATGAAATTTCCCTTGTGGGAGACTGGCAAATATTTTTATAACTTTTTCATAAAGTTTTTCATCAGGACACTGCCCTCATGGGTCTGTGCACCATTGACTTTAACAGTCTCTCTCGTTATACCCACTAAATTCAACTGATCATGGCTGGCCAGACTTCCTCTTGGTTCTCATGTGGACTTGATGAAAACACTCATCTAAAGCTATTTTTTGTTGAATCATATTGTGAGAAATGATTTCTGGAACTGGATCATACCAAGAAGGTTGTTTGACACACATATGTTGACATTTACTAAAATTGCTTTTGACTGAACAGACATGTGTTGCTTAATTAGTAAGTAATTATCGTTTTATTACATGGTACTCACTGACAAATTGCTCTTTAAAACAATCAAAACAAAAAAAAATGCTTAAAAATAGTAATCAAGCTAAGATGTATGTGATGCAATAGCTTCCAATGGAAAGATTCTTTGACAGTGGAGAAATGTGCACTCTTTTATCTCTGGCTTGTCCCATCCCTGCCTCACAGCCACAGATCTATACGTCTCTGCGCTCTCTGATGATAAGTTTCCAGCCGCATACAAGTGCGGCCAGTGACTGTGGGCTAGCTTTGTGTTTTGTTTTTTTTTTCTTTTTTTTTTTACCTCGCTGCTGTAGTCTGGAGGCGCTTTTTTCATGTGAGGACAGCTTGCTCTCATGCTTTCATTTCATGCCTTGGGTTAAGGCTGATTTCCTGTTTTACTTTTCACTTTTCTTTACCACAGTTTGGAAGTCCACTTGTAGATTCTCAGAAGGGTGATGTAGAAAACATCTTTAAAGGTCATATTAAAACGTAATAAGTAAAATAAAACCAAACAGTAAAAAGAAAAGTCCTTTCCTGCAAATCTAAAATGTGTTTTACTTTACTAAAACTTGAAATATGCCTCTAGTATGTATCAGAGAAGAGAGAGTTCAGTGAAAACGTAAATGCAAAACCCTTCAATACTTCAGGATTATCATTTTCATCACAATGCAGGTGATGTACAGTCACACTACTTAAATTGATGGGGAATGAGGAGGGATGGCATCTCCCTGAAATAAAAATGGTCAAAATATCCCTCTTCTAAAATGAACATGCCCCGTTCCCTCCCTTGTGCTATTTTATCAGTGAATTTTGGAAATTACTACTGTTTTAACACTGGAGATAGTACTACTATTGTAGTACTACTGGAGATAGGCCTATTGAGTAAAATGCTGTGAGTGAGAGGGAACACGCAAATAATAACCCTTTTTTTTCAATTGGTGTCAGTTAGCAGTGTAGCAGGTGACAGTGTTGTTGTGATTTTAACATCATGGCCAAGCAGCATGCACAACTCGATCTGAGAGACTTAAAAAGGGCAGAAAGTAGGATTTAAAAGTACAGAAAGTAACATTTCAGGTAAGTCAAGAGTCAGAAATATCAGTCATAACGTTTTTGCTTAAACTGAAATAAAGAGGTACACAGTTGGTCTCACACCATGTCATTGATGCAAAACATATAGTGTCAAAATATGTCCAATAAACAATTAAATCCACCAATCCCCGCTGATTTGTTTGTACAACTTTACTCCTGTGTATAACCAATTACAAAATGATCATTTTCATTGCACTTTATCCAAAGCTATGACAGGCACAGTGATACAGTCTGAGCAACACTGTACTGCACTGCATTCTAGGCTTACATATTTTAATACATTTGCAAATATAAAAGAGAGATCGGAGTTATTGGACCCAAAGCCAAGCACTTGGACACCGAACTGGCAGTAATAATAACAGGAATCATAGTAATGTGTTTATTTCTGATTATGATAGCATTTATGTTTACATTCCTTAAACAGTTTTTTCATACGGCAGTACATTGTTTCTTATTTAACATTTTTATATGTTACATACATTATAAATGGATATTGGGAGATATTGAGACACTGGGGGGAGGTTCTGGGTGTGCTTCCCCCCAATACATATTAGCGATTTGAGAGTTAATTGAAAAGTTAAAATACTTCAGTACATCAACACTTTATTATCAACTTTATTGTACCTCTTTATTATTAATAGATAAAAAAATGCATAGATGCTATATAGGATGTGTAAACAAACACTCTACTTAGTTCTACTTAGGCAAGACCTTGACTTTGAGTTCATCGTTGCCGCTCCCCTATTTCACCCATAATACTGGCAGACAGATAGGGGGAGAATAGGGAACAGAAAATGCTAACTAGTGCGCTTGCTATTCCCATCTATTTTTAAACGATAAGTGAAGTGAAGAAGCATTACAGTGTGTGGCATTTTAGTAAAAGCTGACTTGACATATATTTTGTGTGCAAACCGTCTTTCCTTGGAATCATATACTGTAATATTTCACTGAGTGCACTGAGGTCAGTGGTAACTGGGGCAGCCGGTGGCCTAGTGGTTTGGAAGCTGCCCCTGCAATTAGAAGGTTGTGGGTTCGATTGCTAGTGTTTGCTAGTGGACACTGCTAGTGTCCTCACTGAGGTACCCTTGAGCAAGGTACCGTCCCCACACTCTGCTCCCTGGGCACCCCATGTTGGGAACAGTCCCCTGCTTCATGAATGCGGTATATGCAGAGAAATAATTTCACACTGTTTGCACCGTGTGCTGTACTGTTGTGTGTTCATGTGTGACTTTAAGGGGACACTTTACTACTCTGATCCCTCCTCCGATAAATAGTTATATATTCTTATGTAAACAACATTTGTCAACCTCCATTATAAATTAGGTGCATTGGTAAAATGTAACTGCTAAGCACATAAACTGGCATTTAACACAATTCATATATATACATACTACATGAACATTTTTGCTATTCTCTTGCTGGGTTTCCACCCTTGCTGGGTTTCCTTTCACATGCTAACTTTCTATTCTAAGAAAAGAACAGTTTCTCTTTTGTTTTTTTCACAGGTTTTTGCACCAGGCTGCAGACAGACAGACACAAGTCCCCCTACATATCAAAGGGTGCTGACACACAGATAACACACAGCTAAATGCACCATAACCACAACAAATCACTTTAATGAGTGTGAATGCCTCTGCAGTGGTGTAGTTACCACAGTTACCAAGTGAGATTTATGCCAAGGTAGTCTATAAAGCATAAAATATTAGTTAAATATGGCAGAAAAATGAGAAGAGCTCAGACTTGCAGACAGATGGCCCTGTTTTCTTAAGTTGGAACTGTATAAAATATATCAACCCTGCTGTGAACACTGTTTTAAACACTGTCTAACTCCATTTACAGGACTTTCAAACAGTGACTTGTGTACATCTGTGATGTCAAAGTCCTGCTCAGCCCCAAAACATTGGGCACTAAATCTGTCTGAATGCTAAAAACCTTTTTACTGTAGGAAAATGGAAACATAAAAACTATATGTGAAAATATTATAGCTATGTTTGCCTCTCAGGGGCAATACTTTTTGTGGCTGTCCTGAAATTCCACTAATGATGAAAAATGTGAACACTAGAAGCCAATCTTTATTGCAAGTAATATCAGGGCTGTGTTCTAGTACTTTTACACACCAATTCTACTAAATAAAATAAACATTTTTTGTTAAAAGTGTGCTTTAACGCTGGCAACTCCTCCTGACAGAGCATCTTTACATTTGGAACTTCGTCAAGTTTTTCCATTTTTACCTGAATGTTGTTTGGACCCTGTCACTGAACACGAACAGTTTCAGAGGAATGTTTTTGTTTGTTAAGCCGCACAGTGACCTACATATGAATCATTCAAACATAAGCAACACATCTAACTGAAGGCCTGAAGACGATTCCTGGTGATCAGACACTGAGGTTTCAGTTTCCAGATTGAGACGCACACGAAATCTTCATGCCCAAGACGAACAGCTCTACTGACCCAAATACACAAGAAGAATCAGCTCCAGTCTGCTCAAAATAAGCCACAGTCTGTTCTGTGGAGCGATTAAACAAAACTGGAACTTTTCAGGCCTATGGACCAGTGGTATGTCTGGAGGAGGAAGAATAAAGCACATGCTGAACAGAACACCCTGCCTAGTCTAAAGCATGGTGGTGGCTCAGTGATGCTCTGGGGCTGCTTTGCTTCTTCTGGCACTGGAAACCTGCAGCATGTGGAGGGCAAGATAGATTCAATCAAGCATCAGGAAATCCTAGGAGAAAATGTCAGACTGCCTGTGATGAAGCTGAAGTTTGGTCATCTTTGGATCTTCTAACACAGGGGTGTGGACCTTCAGTCCTGGAGTTTCAGAAAAAGTCCTAGAGGATTCTAGAGTGACCGTCACAGACTCTCTGGTGGGATTTGAAGAGGGCGTTGGGCCTAAGCCAAAATGGGCTAAGCTTTCTGCCAGAAGCTGGTGTCTGTCTATGCATGACATTTGATGCAGGTCATAACAGCACAATAGTGCCCGACGAAGTACCAAAGATGATTGTCATTAAGGGGCTGAATCATTCTGTGACTGCATTAGTCATTAAAAGTGATGATTGTGAAGAAACCTGTCCTATTTATGTTGAGCTGTTTCATTTGTTTTTGTTTTACTTGTTTAATCCCTTGAACTTCATGCAGTAGTTCATTTTAATACTTGTACAGTTATTAAGGCTATATATATATATACTGTATATATGGAGAGAGAGAGTGAGATAAAGATAATAATAATGACTGAATCTATAAAGAATATATGTAATATTAAATATTATGTGAAAGTGTTTTGAACAATTTTATGAATATTCATGACTATAAAAACTATGAAATCATTCACATTATGGTTGGAAACAACAGCACACAGGAAAGGACAACTAACCACACTGATAGTGGAAGGCAGTGGAACGTGCAGTGAAAGGGCACGGATCCACTGAATGTGGAGGCATTTGTTCCTATCTCAGATATATAGACACATGCCTCCGTGACTGTAGGCCTGTAGTGTGGGTGCATAAACCATAGAATTCTGACTTCAAAGACCACCACGCAATGAGCAGAAATCTCCCTGATGTTGTAAAGGGCCGCAACTGAGCTGCATTAAAAACATGTTCACTGTCATTAGTAACTGCCCTGAAGACTGAATTCATACTGGATTTCACTTTATGTATAAAATAGGACTACGTTTTTGTTTGCCTATATCTTCTTATTTTACTGTAAGGCATTTCGATTTCACCTTTATAGTTATAGTAGTTGAGTCATTATAGTATAATAGTTGATCATTATTATTATTATTATTATTAACACTATTAATTTTAGGTCAGTGCCTAATGTGGGTAATATACATATTTCAGCAGTGGGCATGTCTGGGAAAGACCACAGGACTGTTTCAGGAACTAATTACTGGAATCCCCTCCCAAATATAACTAACTGCTTGTTGTGTTCCCTTTATGTACATTTGTAGATATAATTCACACATCCCACACACTGAAAAGACGTTTGGATATACTATTTATATTTTTAGGTCAATAATAGACAGCTTTCATAGCCTCCGATTAGATAAACAGATAGATAGATAGATAGATAGACAGCTACATAGATAGATAGATAGATAGATAGATAGATAGATAGATAGATAGATAGATACATACATACATACATACATACATACATACATACATACATACATACATACATACATACATAGATAGATAGATAGATAGATAGATAGATAGATACATAGATAGATAGATAGATAGATAGATAGATAGATAGATAGATAGATAGATAGATAGATACATAGATAGATAGATAAATAGATAGATAGATAGACAGACAGACAGACACAAATAAATAGATAGAAATCTGAATGCTTATTTGCATCCCCTGCCTCTTGTGTTTGGGGGAATTTGTGCCCATGCCGTCAAAAAAGCATCTGTGAGTTAAGCTCTGATGACTGACGAGAAGGCCTGGCTTATAATGCTATCAGAAATGGGCCTTCCCCAAACTTCCCCCAGCCCCACACTGTGCATATAGATATACATATATACCTCACCTTCCAGTCAAATGGACAGTAAAAATTCTCGCAACATGCAAAAGCAGAAAACGTAAATAGAATGTTACCGTAAAATATATAAAAAAGTGTTTCAACCTTTGTCTTTATTTCAGCTTCCCCTATTTTTGGAAGCCTTCCTTTTAGTTTTTCAAAGAAATCTGCAGGGATGATTCTCAAGCTCCTTGTAAACTCTTCCAAAGCGGGAAACATTTTCTGATTCTTACCATCCAAGTGATCCCAGCAACAGATTTACTGGTTAATTTTTCAGATGTTTAGAGTGTTGATGTCCTCCTCTTTCTGAATTCGAAAAGACTACCTGTTTTTTCCTTTAATTTAAGTTCTCTACGTTTCATCTGTTGTCCCCGGTGGGGTTTGGGGGTGGGGGGTTTGTGGTGGTGCACAAACAGCGCTCTAAATCTTGACTGTGTTATGGGAGGAAAAAAGTGTGGTGGGGTGTGTGCCGCTCTCTACTCCGGCGCCCATGCGCTACACAACCACTGACATTTTTTTCCAAGGAAATTGTACAAGGGTGCGCACGACTGAAAGCACTGTGTGTGTGTTGGTGTTAAATGTTATGAATCTTCTGGTTTTTCATAGTTTCAAACTTAATTGTTTCAGAAATTCAAACTAATTCAGGTACAATGGTTAGCACGGCTGTCTAATATTCTCTATTAAAGAGCCGTGTCTCGCTCCTCCCTCAACACCTGACTCTCGTCAAGGCAGGGGTCCCACAGGGGTCCCACTGCCCATCCAAAAACACACACTCTAATATTCTGTTGGACCACCTTTAGCTTTGATTACAGTATGGATTCGCTGTGAAACTGACGCCTCATGCCCTCTGAACCACTCTTTCACAGCTTGAGCCCGATGAATCCTGGCATTGTCATCTTGGAATATGTCTGTGCCATCAGAGAAGACAAAATGTATTCTAAATTCATTCAGTATTTGCAGGTGACCCCTGATCATAGCACAGCATCCACAGGCTTGTATGGTAGGGACCTATGATGGGTGCATCACTTCATCTGCCTCTCTTCTTACCCTGATGCACCCATCACTCTGGCACAGAATAAACATGGCCTCAGACCATGCGACCTTCTTCCATTGCTCCAGAGTCCAATCTTTATGCTCCCTGGCAAATTGAAGCCCTTTTTTTTCCCGATTAGCCTCGCTGATGAGTGTGTTTTCAAGGCTACCCAACCCCTGAAACATAATCATCCACACAGTAATTATTCAATGGGAGGCTCTTACCTATTTGCTTAGTTAAATCCAGGTGGTGACTTTTTGTTTTTGGTTGGGCAGTAAATACTGTATGTATGTATATATAGCTCTTTCCACCAGCAGGGAACCACAAAAAAGAGTCTGGACTGGGTTTACCTTGTGCATAAAACTTCTAATAGTCTTCTAATAGTCTTATACTGACAGAAATCTTATTTGGCGTATGCCACAAAAAGTGTCCCATTTCTCATTTTCCTGATGGATGAATAAAGCACACATCTACAATGCTTATATGTTGCTTATATGTTGCAAAACTATATAAGTTTCGTGTTGTATGTATTTAATATGCACTTTACATGCAGTTTGAACTTATATATTCTTATATATATAACTTATATATTCATACATGAGGAAAATGAGAAATCTGCCACATAAGATTTGTTTCTGGCAGTATAAGACTATTAGAAGTTTTGTGTATTTCTTTTTCATATGGGTAGGGATGGCAGAGCCAGACAATGTTCTTTAGAGCAGAGGCGGGAACGAAAAGGAGGATAAAACTGAATGTTAGGATTTTAATTTATTCCCATGGAATCAGTTCTCAATAAAATTTGTTTTTAATGCCAGACAACTGTGTTTGAGTTCTAATTTTGTGAGGCCACACATAGTGAATGCCCGTGAATCCAGCGACCAGCATGGCATTGACCTGCCCTTACTGGAGATAGCTAGGTATTGATTAGCAAAAAGATTGACTCTAACTCCAGCAATTAAGCTACTGGTAGTAGTCTGATAAGCAAGCCATGGACTGTTGTTTAAATACAGTGGTCTTTTACAAGCTCAGGTAAAGTATTTGGCCGAGTTTAAAATAAAATCAAAGTATTTTGGGAACATATTTGGGGGCAGATTTAGGGTTTAAACTAAAAAAAATATTCGAGGTTTGTTTACAATACACGGGTTCCCTTGGAACATGCTCTTTACTGTATATAAATATTGAGTAAAATATGTACTACTGTACGTGAGGTACACACAAGCTCACACGCAGTCTGGCCCTCATAATTGTTTCTTTCAATTTCATTTAAAACCTACTTATGTGGTTCATTAGCCCCATCTGTTGTGTGAACGCAGTCATTGTCAGGCAACTTTAATTATTTTTTATCTTTAAACGAATTAAGATTCAAGATTCGAGACGGTTTATGCACATTGGAATTCTTGTGCAAAGCTCTCCGAGTCAGGTTACATTTTTTGATAGGTAGAAAAGACAGGAAAATAAAGCAGAGAATAGAGCAATCTACTAATAGTATACCATATATAAAATATAAAGATCACTGTATATTGATCTTTATACTGTAAATTACTGTAAATTACTTGAATGTATTTCTAAATTGACTTTGCTAGCCTCATTCTCATTCTCATTTGCAATTTAGAGTCTTTTTTTTGAGCGAAGTCACAACTTCAGCTTGCTGGAAACCCCCTTTGCGGGCATGTATGGTGGTGATGTGTGTGTGTGTCTGTGTGTGTGTGGGGTGGGGGTGGTGGTGCTGGTGGGGGGTGCTATGTGAAGTTCAAGCGTCTTAAGCGTCTGGTGCCTGTGTCAACACTTGCCCCTTCATCACCCTGGTTAGAAACGTGTAGCTATGTAGGCTGTGTGCAATTCAACGGGACTAAAATTTATACCAAGTGCGGAAAATAACGTTCCGACCGCATTTTGAACTCTAGTTGCTTTATTTTATATTTTTAATTATATAAAAGAAAAGACTTATTTATTATTGGCACACTTTGCAAATAATTTGTTGGATGCGATGTAATTACCATCTTTTAAAAACTGGTTCTTGGACAAATGTCTGCTCTCTGAACATCTTCCCCACAGGGAGGGTAAAATAAACACACATCCTCTTCCTTACAGCTCTGGTTGTTAATTTAGGGTTTTGTCTGATTTATGAAGAGCACATTTAATCTCTTTTATGTGTTCTCTAATCTTCTCTAATGGAAATTGGCTTCTGTGTCACCTTGTATTCATACTGCAGTGATTTATACTGTGTTTATGACTGCTTAAGATATATATATATATATATTTATTTTTTTTTACATATATATTTTTTTATATTTTGATTAATTTATTTTTGATCGAGTACATTAGCCACAAAGACATCATGTGACGTTTTTTCTACCCTTTTTTTAATAAGGATGTCAGAATGGCCTTCCTAGTCACCTGATGTGAATCCAATATAGCACCAATTAAGAAATTCACAGCATAGATGTAGAGATTACAATTCTGATATTCTGTAATGCAGTCATGTCAGAAAAGGATTGAACTGAAACCATGTCATTTTTATATCCTTTTATCCATGTTTAAATTAATCATGAATTTAATTAGACAGGAAATATATTTAGACACTTGCTTACAACACTTTGTTGTAACACACTCACAATACTTACACATAGAGGGACAATTTAGTATCTCCAGTTCATTTTATGTCTTTGGACTCTGGGGGAAACCAGTGGTGCTGGCAAAACTGTTTGCAGACATGGGGAAACATGCAAAATAGAAAATAGTGCAAGGACAATATTTCCAATGTTGAAAAAGTTTTATTGTTGTCTGGACATTATATAATGATTTTGAATTAGATGCCAGTAACATTTTTCAAAACCGTTGTGAGCGGGTGGAACATCTTACAACTAATTAGATCAACTGACAGCAGGAAAGTAAGTGTAATAAGAGAGTCTCTCAGAAGTAACCATGGGGAGGCGTTCACAACTCTGTTAAAGACCGTGTGGGCAAATAGTGCAACAATTCAAGACTAAAATTCTAAAACTGGAATTTGGGAATTTCGTTACCTATTGTATTTGATATCATTAAAAGATTCAGATCCAGAGTAATGCCTGTATCTAAGGAACCCAACCCATAACTGGATGAACTTTATTCCTTCAGATGACACCGCTTTTAAAACTGGTCTCAGAAGATCTTCTTTTAAAGAGGAGCGGCTCCATCACCCATAATATAAGAGTGTGTTAGTGCACATCCCACCATTACTATTACTGCTGAACAGTATAAACATGTTCTGGAGTCATTTAGGCTGTGGCCAGTCATCTTTTTCAGGGAAGTCTTTGCTTTTTTTTAGCAAGACAATACCAAATTGCATTCTGTATGTATTCCAATAGCTTATAGCACAGCAGCTGTGATGTTTTGGCCCTGCCTTGTGCCTTGTCTGAGCTTTTGTTTCCATGTGCCATGTGCTCACCCTGTGTTTTGGCCTCTGCCCTGACCTCTTCTTATCATGTTCACTTGTGCCCCGTTCTTGTCTCCCTGGCCCAGGTGTTATTATACTGTATATACCAAAATGTTTGTGCCCACCTTGTGGAACGTCTTTGAGCAGTTCTGTGGGTGTGCCCTGTTTCAATGTCGTTTTTTACTTTTATAAACTTGCTGTGGCAGTTTTTGATTTGGTCAATAGGAGGATACGCACACCACTGGAAATCCGTGGATTTATCGTGTTTGTGTTTGTTTATTTAACTGTTAACTCACACTTACACTACTGAAGGGGGCCGCTTTCCTCTAGATGCCTGCATGATGAGAAATCATGTGACTCACAGACTTTGTTACAAGAGCAGATTAGACTTCTGTGTGTAACCTTGGGAGTGATGGGGAAACACAGAGACCATTATGATTACCACCCACAAACTCACACAACTGTTTATACCCTTGGCGTCACCGCCATTCATGTCCCCTTCACATTTCAGAATTGTTTGTTTGGACCCCCCCACACACACATATACACACACATTTAACATAAAATAGTAGTTCACCCAGCACTGTTGAATCTTCAATCTTGAATCTTTCACAAAATAATCCATTCCACTGAATCGGTAGAATATGCACACCACTGGAAATCCGCTCCGGGTTTGCCTCCAACTCACTGCATACAAGTGAAGTGTATCGTCCCCCACCCCAAACCCCACCCCCACGCATAGATCGATGCCTCCCCCTCACATTAAAAATGCTTCAGATGTGCCTGGTTTATATTAAGTGTTGTATTTAGCAGCATATATTCACACACACACACACACACACACACACACACACACACACACACACACACACACACACACACACACACACAC
>JBBJLR010042977.1:0-12066 GCA_037577145.1 Brachypetersius gabonensis
TATAATATTGTATTATGCATTAGAATTGATTGTCATTTACTCTTTTTTTCATTTCTCCATGTCTTTGTCCAGGCCTAAAAAGCCTGACATCAGTGTTTAACATATTGAACAGTTTATGACTGTTGTCCTCATTGTCTGAAGACCTGACTGATAAATGAGAAGCGCTTCTTAATCCGCCTGCGGAGCGTCTCTCACCTCGTTGGCGTTGATGCCGTTGTTGACAGACCAAGTGGTCTGGAAGTACTCCAGCATGCGCTGCTTTAGTTGCCGAGGCAGACGGTGGACGCGGATAAAGTCCTTCAGGTCCTTCATGCGTGTGTGGTAGAGAGAGCGACGCGAGTACATGCGCTGGATGATGGCCGTCACATTTCCAAACACCACGGCGTGCATCAGGGCTGCCAGGGAAAAAAGAAAAAGCTTGGAGGTTGCGCAATGCAATGTTCTCTAACAGGACTGAACCTGTTCTTGAAGCTGAAGTGAACATTTCAAAGCAATTTATACCATGTCCAAAAGGAATGAGTTAAGATGATTTAAGGTGCCCCATTGCTGATGTAGGCATTAGTTTATGCACTCACAGCTATAATCTCCAAAGAAAAACACTGGCAATAAACTGGGATGCTCTGGAGAAACTGTACATTAAAATAAGCTCAACTGTCAAGCGTCAACTGTAGGGGCATACAGCTCCAACCTTTTGGACTGTCAAGTAAAGTAAGTGCCATTTTTGTTATGTGTGAGCACACCACAGCACAAGTGGAGCAATCCTGGGATTCGAACAACCTTCCAATCACAGGGGCAACCCTCTTCTATCAGCTGGTGCCCTGTGATTGTGTTTCACATTCTCTCAAGTGATAAAGCTCAATCTAATAAATATCTGATGAGTTAGAGTGTCAGAACTAATGACCCAACATCTGTACCTGACCTCGTTAATGACTAGTGCCCAGCTGCAATCGGAGACTGTCACTGCTGCAAAATGGGCACTTTTAGGGCACTTTCTTCCGGTAATAATAATGTTGAGTTAAAGCATTTCTTTGAAGTAAATATTATCCTTTTTTACTTCAAGTAACTCCAGTGCACAGGTGATGTAAAAAAAAACATGTACAACAAAGCAACAATAACAGACTAGACTTCTAAGCTTTAAACTAAGTGTGACAGAAGAAATGCCTCATGATGCTCAGGACTGGAAATGAACTGTCATGATGCAACAGCAAGCATGGTGTGATGAGATTAGTTGTAATGAGGATGAAGCTCAATCCAAAATAATTTACTGAAAATGTAAATGAGGAACATCTTGTACAAACCACCATCTCTTTGTAAAAGCCAGCTTATTCAGGCCCTAAGTCTAAATCAGATGTTGTTGATGAGTTGATTACTGCAACAGCTGTTCACGTCTAAATAATGGTTGAGGAGGAAACATGTTTTCAATTAGCGACTCTGCAGCTAGAATATGGTATAATACTGTATTCACTCCCCACTAGCGCAGTTACTGCTCCTGTTAGCCGCAGCGTATGTTGTCTTGTCCTGGATATTACTGTACTGTTGCTCTTATGTTTTTGTTGCTTTCTCTCTTTAGACCTGTCCTCTCTCTTTAGTCTTGTGGTGTTCCAATTTTGTTCTTTGCGGGTCTGTTTTTGTTCTTTGTCTAATGTCTCTCATTGTGTACTTTGGATATGGTTGAAATGACAATTAAAACCCACTTAAAAAATAACACACACCTCCGATCAGCATGGTGCAGATGGAGAAGATTTTTTCAGCGTCAGTGTTAGCGCAGACATTGCCGAAGCCTACGCTGGTCAGACTGCTGAGAGTGAAGTAGAGCGAGGCGATGTAGGCGCTGCGCATGGAAGGACCACCAACTGAGCCGTTGGTGTAGGGGGTCTCCAAACGCTTCCCCAGTTCCTGCAGCCAGCCTAAGAGAAGAAAAGCACTGAAACACTACTGGCCATATCAAGCACTGGCCTACAAGACCAGAAGAGATCTCATCTCTGGTGTCAACTTGGAACATGCTTTGAGAACTGGCTGTTTTGTTTTTTTTTATTATCAAAACAGTAAAACTGCGTTTTTATTCATTATGTGACCAGTGGTGCAGATTTACTTTACATTTCAATTTTTGGAACATTTTGTTGACACGCAATAGATCAGTATTTCTCATGAGTTTATAATGATAAATGTAATTAAAGCAGTATAGCATGGAAGTTACGTGACACAGTGACCTTACTAAGTCAGGGGTGTCATCTCTATTGTTGCAGAACACTAAATCACACACATAATACAACAGACTGCTAGATTTGTCCTTTTTTTCCGGTGTTTTGCACTTTGCACATTCATTTTCTGGTTTTAAAGGTTGCAATATAACGGAAAACTAACATTTCCTTTTATGCCGTATGTTAAAATGTAGAATCTCCCCTGTCAATAAACTAAGCTGCGAAAATCACCGTTTTTGTAATATCATGAAAATCAACACATTTGCATATATATCTGCCATTTCAGCCTAAAAGAGTTTATGCTGGAGTTATAAGAACATTTCAGCGATCACTGTCTTTTCAGTTAGGCATCATACAGTGCAGCCTGTCACAACAGGCAATTTACATATAGCAGTCTTAAAGGCGCAGGATCCAAAACAGCTGCTTTAATTCTAAGGAGTAGAATTAGGATGATTGGAAAACGGCCAAATCAAAATTTTGTATGATATTATGATAAAATTACAAAACCTTATAAGTAAAAAAAATGTACAATATAGTTCATTTAATGGATTACAAACTTTGAATCCTATCAATTAAACTGGGATCTCTGATGGATTTAGAGGATCAAGCTTCATTATCTCAAATCATTTTACCAATAGTCATCCCACACAAATACGGTACACACACACACACACACACACATACACACACACACACACACATACACACACACACACACACACACAAACACTTACCAATGTCCCAGGTGAGTGGGTCATTGCTGGCCAGCTCTTTGCGGCCGATGACGTACCAGACACAGGCAAGCCAGTGGGCGAGCAGGGCAAAGACGGACATGAGCAGAGTGAGGACCACCGCACTGTACTGAGAGTAGCGGTCCAACTTCTGCAGCAAACGCAGTAAACGCAGCAAACGCACAGTCTTCAGCAAGTGCACCAACGATGTCTACAACACACACACACACACACACACACACACACACACACACACACACACACACACACACACACACACACACACACATAATACTGATGAGATTGGAGGATATTGAAGTGCTGGGCACATTTACCCATAAACAGATATTACTGCTGTGAGATATCTGCATCTACTTTGTTCAGTTCAGCCAAGAAAGTGGTTTATTATCCAGCAGCCTACAAAGGTTTTCTGAAATTGTTGTTACCTTTCACATTAGTAATGGATTAGTCATGCTCTTAGAGCGTTTCCCCTTTTGTTTCTTGGTTCCTCTCATTGCAATTCTTATTCCTGTTTTCCTGCCGCCATCCACCTATCTGATGCTCATTAAGTTATGGATCTGTGCACAGCAATTTCAGCATATCCGTGGCATTCTTTTAAGCAATTTTTATAAATAGCTCCTGCCCAAACACTCCCAGGCTTTTCAAGCCTACAGACAGTTCTGCCTCACTTACCGGATGCTAATTTCCACCATGTTGGATAAACGTGTCACATAGTACTCAGTGGGAGTAAGACCTGGAGACTGGGGAGGCCAAGACATCATTCTCAAAACTTTTGGCTTTTCTTTCTACTGGATATAATTTTGGCAGAATTTTGAAGAATGCTTGCGATCATTATCCTGATGAAGAATTACATTTTGTCCAGAGTTACAAAGGAATTGTGTGATAAAAGACTAAAGACAGAGCTGATATGTCATTATCAAACCATTTGGCTAAATCATATGTTACTACGGTATTTCTAATGTTTTCTTTTGATAAAATGTTGAATAAGCAATGTGTTGTTTTTTTTAATAATCAGAGGATGGGTCCTTAATATATATATGTATATGTGTGTGTGTGTGTGTGCCCACTGTTATGTTAGTTTGATCATATTCAAACTGGTAAACACACACACACACACACACACACACACACACTAACTCACCACTGAGACGTTGAATGCGTACAGCAGGTCAAAAGGCAGGGCAGCGATGAGGTCCAGGATGAACCAGGTGGCTGAGTAGTGTAGGCAGATTGACCTGGAATCATAGACCACCTGGCCTGCTGGTCCCACGTAGGTGGTGCGGAAATTTAAGATGATATCTGCAGTGCACAGTGTATTACATAGTTATTACATGTCCATTTGGCATTTATTAAACAGCTTTTGTGACACAGTGGGGAATAAAAGTTATGTAATGCCATTCGTTCCAGCGGCACAATGTTCTCTTGGTTCAAATGCCTGCCTGAAATACACAAATGCGAGTATGAATATTTAAATATGTTAAGAAAAACGCTAATGACAGTGATAACACCATGAAGACAACACAAGGCGCTTTATGAATATTCAGCGCCCTTGCAGTGCACTTCAGCATACACAGAGGGCATATTCTGGACACTAAGTGTTTGCTCACGCCTGAGAGATGTGTTGTTTCTAATGGCGGAGTGTATTGTCTGTGCTCATTGTGGGAGCTTATTATGTGGGAAATGAATGAAAGAAAACAAATGAAGGCCAGTAATGCAGAGCACATATCCTTTTGTGTAAAATGAGCCTGTCATGACTCAGTCAGTCAGAAATCAAGGTGGTTCAGGCATAATGCATTTAGGCAGTAATCCCTTTGAGTGTTTGCCTGTGTTTTCAATATCTCTGGCTTATGTTCTTTCAGGATAGTTATTCAGGCTTCCACAGCTGCTGTAAGAGTGCATGTGTGGAGCGTAAAAGAAGGCTTTGGTGTAATCGCCACCTTGTCTTCACCTCATTTACACTTTCATGAGGAACACGTCCCGGATGTCACACCCTTTGCAAGCGCAATCGAGGTAAAACTAGAGACTGAATGCCACACTTAACCCTTCTCAACACAGATATATGATTCTAGAAAAAGGCTTTGATTGGAAAAGAATCTCTCTATTGTATGTTTTTTACTTTAAAAAGGTTCTTCGTACTTGCACATCTCCTTACAAAAGATTCACCCATTCAAAAGTTCTTAAAAGGGCTCCCTCCAGAAATCATTTATGTGTGTTTCTGTGTTAAAAACTGTGTTTTACATGATCATTTTCCAAACTGGTTTTACCACTTATTAACTGCACAGGCTCTGGAGTCTGGTTTGGGGTCGATCAATTCAGAAAGTATGGATTTTTTTAATTAATTGGGATGCAAACATATCTCAATTTGATACCTTTTTTGATATAGTAAAATATAAAAGAAATACAAAATGAGCTTCACATTAATACGTTAAAAATCTAGAATTACAGTTTCTGTAATTGAAAGCATTCCATAAAGTTTGTGACTGAACTGAAGCTGGTGTCAAAATTTTAGTTAGCCCTAAAACAGCAGAAATATTGGTGCCCACACTGATCATAAAACTACAATAATAGAAAAAAGCTGTGGTTTAAATGCTATTTTCACTCCATCACTTCACTCAGCACATCTGTCAGGCTGTAGGCTGAATATATGAATATACACCATTTGGACAAAAGTATTGGGACACACCTATTTTGTATTTCAGGGTTTGGGCTGAAACTTCCAGAAAGTGTCATTAAAATCCCTGCTGATGTATTAGTCAGGCATCACTGTGCTTTTGTCAATATACTGTATGTAAATGTTTTGGTCTTCATGCCATTAAAAACGGCCATTTTTTGCAGTTTAGGTTCCACATAGGCAGTGAATAGTATGTTTTGAAACTTACAAACATGATCATAAAAGTCTAATAAACTGTGTATGATACAAAATAGCAGATATGTTTGACAGGTCATCTCTAACTCTAAAAATGTAATTTTTTAAAATAGAATGATATTTTATAAATTAGGCCAAAGCCAAAGGGAACTAAAAGTAGTCCTTCTGTGACTCTGATCAAACTATCCCTTTTTAGAGAGCAGGGAAAAGTGAGGGGGTAAAAGAGGAGCAGGTTGGGTGGACACTAATTGCTATCTGTTCAGTTGGTTAGGATGCTGGCATGGGGTGTTGTCATGGCAATATTTGTCAGGTGACTTCACACATGCACAGACACACACTCATAGACACTCATAGACACTCAAGCACACTCACATATACACACCAAGGATGAAGAGCATCTCCACGGCTATGTCACTGACAATGGTGCTCCGGGAGGTTGAGTCACACTCTGGGTCTTCATGGTTACTGTCATCAGGAGCAGAGAAGCACACATTGTATGGGACGGTAACGGCCACATAGAAGGTCGCCAGGAGGATCAACCAGTCCCACAGTGCTTTGCACACGCTATAGTGGAGCAGGATGAAGCGCGACTTCTGGACCGATGCCACTTTATACTCCGGGAGGGTGGGCTTGGAAAAAACGTTCTGGCAAAACACAAGATGGTTTTTGTTCTAACTTCAGATTCATACAAACCCTGCTCCATGCAAAGGTCTTGAGCACCCAAGGAAGTGTTTAATGCATATAAATGAACAAAGTACAAAGTAACAAGCATTTGAAGTTTTTAAGAATACAGTAAGAAGAGAACAGGTTTGCTTCTTCACTTCTCAGGGCACTTCAGCCCCCATTCAATTCAATAAAGCATTGATTAGCTGAAGAAAGTATTGGATGGTACACCAATCAGTCAACACTGAAACCACTGACAGGTGAAGTGAATAACATTCATTATTTTCACAGTAGCACCTGTCAAGGGGTGGAATACATTAGGCAGCAAGTGAACAGTTCTTGTAGTCTATGTGCTGGAGGCAGGAATGCAGAAGAATCACTTTGAGCTAATTGTGATGGCTAGAAGACTGGGCCAATGCATCTCAAAACAACATGGTACGCAGTGGTCAGTACCTACCAAAAGTAGACAGAGGAAGGACAGTGAACTGAAAGGGTGATGGGCATCCAAGGCTCATTGGGCCCTGCTGCAGACCAGGGGGGTATTCCATGAAACAGGATTAAAGGAAAGTCAGATTTACTTTCCCTTACTTTCCTCTGAAATAAGACAGACTTTCCTTTAATCCTGTTTCATGGAATACCCCTCAAGTACGCCCCTTCATGGCAACAGTATTTCCTAATGGAAGTGGCCTTTTTCAGCAGGATAATGCGTCTTGACACACTGGAACATGAGGAAGAGTTCAAGGTGTTGACTTGGTCTTCAAATTCCCCAGATCTCAGTTTATTCAAGCATCTTTGGGATCTTGTGTAGACCATGCCTAGAAGGATCAGAGCTGCTTTGGCAGTACAAGGGTGACCCACACAGTTTTGGGGAAGTGGTTTTAATGTTATTGCTGATTGATGTAACTGTAAATACTGGAAGACTGTTTAGAAAAGGTTAATCTGACACACTCATGTACATCAAATTGCAATATATTGTTTACTTGTTTATTTGTGTTTATGTTGCAAAGTCAATGTAATATCAAAGTGGTTTAAAGAACAGTGTGTGGCCACGTCCTGGTAAGTCACCTTACTAAGTTCTGGTCACACATTAACATCCTGTCCTTATCCCTTAGTATGTTGTAGGCATGCATTATATTATGCAGGAGAAATGTCACCAGTTACCTTGAAGCCTATTAAAAGGTGGTTTTCCAAAAGCCACACTAAGTAATGGGGCGAAAAATATAATGCAACTGAAATGAGCACAAGGAGGGTTTATTTAGGCTAAAGCTTGGATGTACACAGGAGGACAGATTCCATCACTGTTTGTTTCTAGCTCTTCTAGAATGGAAGATGCTATGCAAGCTGCAGGTGAAGATAATTGAGGCAGGTATTAAACAGCCTCACACAGACAGTGTTGACATTTTCATTTTCACACAAGGAACATTACAGGTCAAGCTTTAAACACACCATGGCAGACTGGTATGATAAGAAAAGATGGGGGGGGGGCATAAAGGTAACAAGGGAACCTAGCCAGAGCAGTACATAATGCACATGAAAATCAAATTGACGTTGATGCCTTGACCCCTCAATTGGTTTCATGCCAATTAAAAAAGTGAGCAAGGTGACAGAGCTCTAAGTTTGCAGTAGACAGAGTAGGAGAGATGCACCAATGTATGTTTCATTAAATGTAAGAACGGTCTAATTATAATCATGCTGTCATGGTAACTTACATTTGCCAGCTTTCCTTTGCTCCGATTTGTGAACTGACTGGTCAAGTGGTACAGAACACTTCGCCCGCGCTCGCGTGCTCGACTCAGACGTGAGCGGCTGGACTTCCTGTTCTGCGTGCCGTCTTGTGGTGTGCCGACAACAAAAAGAAAAACTTCGATTTACCTCCATTTACCTTTACAAAATCATGGCAACAACAAGAGCTCTTTGAAAGAAGTACTTTTGGTTCCCTAAAGAACACTTCAGTGCTCTCAGCCGGATTAAAAACCCAACAACATCCATTAAATGGCCTATTAGGGAATAGGTTTGTGTGGCACTGCTCCAAAAACACTTTGGTTTGGGGTGTGCTTGCATTTCATGAACATGTGTGTGAGGCTGGTTTCATACCTAGTTTGTCAAAATCACACCAATGTTTAGGGTTTTGTGTCTTTTTGATTTATTCAATACATGGCTTTTGATTGGCCAGAAATTTGGTGGGGATGAGATTTTTCTCCATTAGTACCAAAAACACAAAATACATTCACATGCTAGAATCAAATGAGTTTTTTATATACAGTAATTGCTTAACTGGAAATACTGAGGGCAATATGAGCATCAGTGATAAGTAAAATGTTAAGGCAGATAACAGCACAGGCATGACATGCATTGGAGAAAGTATTGAGCTTCCTTTGTTTGTTGCAGACCACTGTAAAGATCCTCCTGCCACAACCTGAACCAGGGAATTGGTGGAAGGAGACAGATGCCCTCCAATTTTGGTGGACCGATTTATTCGTTTAGTGTAAATGTCACTAAAGAAATAGTTTGATTTGTCCACACAAAACAAGGTCGGTACAAAGATGCTCAGTGAGAAAGCAAAGAATTTTCTCTTCCTCTAGTGGCATGTTAGAGCTGAACTGGATGCACTCCTAATTAGTAATTAGTAAGCCACACAGTGACTTAATTACTAGTGAGAGAGTTGTTAGATATGACTTCTCTATAAATAATTTGTAATACTACTACATTAGAAATAAACTATGCATTCTAAATGTAGTCCAATCAGAGTATGTTTTTTGTTGCCAAGTATGTTTTTGTTGCCAAGCAACCATGGGCAGACTTTTCAGCAATGTCAAGAAATGTGCAACCTTGTAATGTAAAAAATAAAACATAAAATACAATAAAATAGTTTTCAATGCAATTTTTTAAAATCCGTCATTCACAAGCAGTTTTTAATTCAGCAGATGCCTTACCCTGACTCTTGGAACAATGGTGAGTCTTGCCATAGGAGTCTGTGATGTCTTTGAAGGAGAAGAGGAAAAGCACCACCTCTCCTTTCTCATTCTTGATGGGCACAATGTCCAGCAGGCACCAAAACGGAGCTCCTGATGCCCAACAAAAGAATCATTCTCAGAGAATAGTTTTTGTCTGAAGAAAAACATCATCAGAAATGAGAAACACTGACCTCAACTAAACTGGCCTCAATCTATTCTAGTGTGGGATTCAGTGGTTCTGGCCTTTGACCTGAACTGAACAGGCTCTGGCTTGTCTCTGCTCTAGGACATTGTTTGCTAACCCTGGCTCTAGAGTTCCAAAGACTTGTACATTTTAATGATTGCTACTAAATATCTAGCGCTACTGCTGAGCAGTACTGACATAACTGAACTCTAGTATTCACAGAGGTAATCAGTTTTATTCAAAAAATATTTCATTGCTTTATATTGCATGCATTCTCTAAAAATATTGTTCTGAAAAGTAACACTTTTGTATAAGTGTTCAGTTTTTTAAACCAAATATATACATTTCCTAATTAATTCAGATTTCATCCCATATCAATTGCTATATTTGCTTTAGTTGTCATAATTTTCAAACATAAACCTATTCTTCGTGTGTTAGTGTAAGGTGATTTTGTCTACATATATTGTAAAATGTGAAATGACAGGTTTTTAAAACACAAATGTTTTCAACGTAATTAGCTAGTTAGCTACTGAAGCTAATTGGTAGATAGCTGGCCAGTGTTGACTAGTGCATCTGTGTTATGTTTTTGATAGTGGTGGGCATAGATAAATTTTTTTAATCTAGATTAATCTCACTGTAATCTTGGAATTAATCTAGATTAATCTAGATTAAAACGGCTCATTTGAATTCTGCCGAAGGCATTTAGAATATGTGTGCTACCCAAATAATGACTGGTTTCTCAACTCCTACAGTAAACTTATTCCGTATTGCACAAGGTGCAAACAACTTTAGTCTTGTTGAGGTTTCCATTGGGAAGCTTCTTAAAAATACATTTTCCCTAAAGCTAACCTGGCGGCTTCATAGCTGCATCCATGTAAGCCATGTTTGATGTGGTCATTTTACAGTAAGCATACACACAGGTTCGAAGACTCGTTCTCGCCCCCTACAGTGCGATTTGGCTAGGTATACATCCGCGCTAAAATATGAAGGTGAAAGTCATCATAGCTTATGTAGTATAGACCCAGCTCTCAACCCAACTTTGTGAACAGATTAACGACAGTATTTTTTTTTTGCGCCCGATAAGAGTCTCGCGTTAACGCAGCACGTTAATGCCAATAACGGCCCACCACTAGTTTTTGATCAACTGAAGAATGGATTAAAAGAACCATTTCATCCCAAGATATTGCAATCACAGCTTCGAAAGTAGCACATTGTGCAGGAACAGCTGGGCTTCAGCTGAATATTAACATATTGATGTTGGCAATTGGATAATTTCATAAGTTGTAATGAATATAAAATTTAAGTAAACTAATGAGTATAAGTTTACTTAAACAACACAGAGTGGTTTAAACAATAATTTTGAGAATAAACATTTACAAATATCAATGTATATTCAAATGCATATTAATTGTAATATGCTGTTGTTATCTTTGGTGCCCAAGAACACCTGGTGATATTAAGAATCCTGTTTGTTTTACTTGAACTGCATTTGTGTTTCTCCATTCTCACAAGAATAGAATCAGCCTGGCTCAAGGAAGGCCGATGGCTGTGGCGTACCGTTCTTTTTGTAGTAGCGCACTTCGGCCTGGTACTCCCTCTGGCCTTCCAAGGCCTTCTGCACCTGCTGAGTCACTCTCTCGCTCGTCTCTTGGCCATGCAGAAAGTGACACGTGCACGTCTTCTTCATGACCTCAGTTCTTGCAAAGCCGGTGAGCTCGCAGAAGCCATCTGAGCAGTAAACAATGGGGTAGCCCCGGGAACCCTGAGCATTTCCCAGCAGGAAGTTGCTGTCTGTGCGCACACCCAATAGGGGATCATAATTAAAGCAAAAAACGGGAAGAAAAGAACAAAGTCAGTCTCACAATTCAGTTCACAGATCTAATTCTGAATACCTTTATTTATTGAATCACCAACAGAAACCCATCTGAGGCTCACAGCTCATTTGCACACTGTAGCCTTCAGTATTGCAAAGGCTTATTCTACAATAACGATTAACACACGACACATCATCCATCCCTGTGCGAAATTATACAAAAGTGTAACTCATTAATAGATCACCCATGAATCACATTACTCTGGAGAGGCTCAAGCTCACTAAAACAGCCCACGCCCGGCAGGCTGGACTACATACACAGCCTTTATTTTCATTATTTCACAGTGCAGGAGGAAAAGAGCTGCTGCAGAGAAGAAGGAGGAAGAAATCTTTCTCATACTCTAGTTCCCTAGTGCTCTAGTGAATGTTAAAAACAAAAGATTGATAAACATATAAGATAAATACAAGAGACGTGTATGCAGATGTTGTATAGAACAAAAAAACAGACTTAGTGTGAAGAGTTGAAAAGTTAGTGTAACTTTTAAATGATTAAACATACACACACTCTCTCTCTCTCTCTCTCTCTCTCTCTCTCTCTCTCTCTCTCTCTCTCTCTCTCTCTCTCTCTCTCTC
>JBBJLR010042997.1:0-12065 GCA_037577145.1 Brachypetersius gabonensis
ATATATACTTGATCTGTAAATTGCGCGTCATTATTGTCTGTCCGCAAAGTTGGATGTTTATTGTCTATACTGTTTTCACTGTCTGCACTGGTGACTGTCTGTATTTGTTTGCACCGTTAAGTAGCCACTACAATTTCATTGTATGTGTAGCATCCTGTTTCAGTACAATGACAATAAAGGAATATCTTATCTTATCTTATCTTATCTTATCTTATCTTATCTTATCTTATCTTATCCTATCTTAAAGGTGCTTAGTCCTCCTCTTATCCAGCTAGTGAGTCTTGCTTGTCTTGTCTGATGGGTGAAGCTCCCTCTGATCAAGTCGTAATTTCAGTGTGATTGAGAAATAACACATTTTATTGGTTTAGACTAAAAACCATGTCATGTCCATTCCAGTAGATGCAAGGTCTGAAGGGGTTAAAGAACTACCATTTTACATTGGATGGCAATGCTGGCAGTGATGCATCCTGCATCCCAGATGCAAATGAATGTGCTCTGTTCCAGCTCCACCAGCCAAGATTCGCTGCCATTGAACACTTAATCTCCAGACAGTTTGAAACTAATCTATTACCAGGCTCCAATTTCAGCAGTTTTCTCATTTTTGCATGAAAAATAGATAACTTGTTTCTTGTTTTGTGATCTATTGTGCATAAGCTTTCATTATCAACAATGTCTAAATTTAATATGCTTTTTAATCTTGTCTGTAATAATTGTTTTGTACTGTTTGTTTATATTATTGTGTGCCAGAAAGACATCTATAAATAAAATGTTACAAAGCTCAGTGTGAAGTAAGGTCAATAAGGGCAAGTCATGCTACTAACTTAATAATGGTTTTCTGTTTTGGAAAAGGTTTAAGATTAGGCTTTTAGTTCACACCTAATACTGACTACTAATATTCCTAAGTCATGTTTAGCATCTCTTGTTGTTCATTTATTCACTTGCCATTTTATTGTCAAGCTCTAATTTCAGATGGCTTTCCTTTGATCCTTAAATATAGGAAATGTGATTTTTGCAGTTTTACATTATAATCATTCATTCATGCATTAATTTTCTTTTAATCGGTTGTGGGTAGCTAGAGCCTATCCTGGAGACTATGGGCACTGTGTATTCACTATGAAACTGTGTATTCAAATGTGCAGCTTCAGCTTGTGGAACAGCTTTCCTTAATTAACCCCACACAGGTTCTGCTCTTATATTCTCACAAATACACATTCCTCTATAATATAATTCCTCTATAAAAATAAAAACTTTCCTACTGGCCTTTACATAAAAGTTTAATCCATGCCCTTTTGTGGGATTGCTTGTGATGGAAACTCCCACCCCCTTTCCACCTTAGGTGCAATAATATATTTAAATAAAGTGCAAAGGTTCAACTCACTTGGTGAGTGCAAAATATTCATTTTCAGAAGGCTATGGCTGTAGGTTGTAAGACAGGTTAATATACTCGTACATTCTGATCATTTCTCATTGGCTGAGAACATTGTGAAACCATCTGGGGACTGGTGGATCCGCTCACTCTCTCACCTTGACCATTCTCCATTACTGAGACAGAGCTTATGATTTCCGTTTACCAAATATGAACCTCTGGTCAACCAGAGAAACACTCAAAACATTCCTCTAAGTTTAAATAAGATGAACAACCACACTCCTCCCCATGGACTTCCCTCAGAAACATTCAAAAGGTCAAAAGAAAGGTGCACATCTGTAATTACCATGCTATAAATGATCTATTAATATATCAAGGGGTTTTGAACCATCTTGTACCCCTCTAAGTTATTGTTTCTGCTTGGCTGAAAAGAACCTTGGCCCTGATTTCCTCCCTTTCTTTATCTTGGCCTCGCTGCCAAGATAATAAATGTTTTAAACAGAACAGACTGGCATTGATGAAAACTCCCACTCAAGCAAAAACACTGAGAATACAATACTATTTTAGCAATTGCAGTTAACTAAAGTAACGTAAATGGTAAAAAAAGAAAAATCCTCCACATAATAAAATGACAACTCTGTGTTCACATTGCCTGCATGGAGAAACAAAAGTGATTTTTAGGTCTTTCAGAGCTGTGTACACACACAAATTGCATGTTTTCATATCGGATCAGAGCCACTTGCATGTGAGATATTTTTCTATAAGAGGTTATTCCACAGATGTCTTTTTTAATTTAATGGTGATAATGGTACAATCTGAACAACTATGTTTTCTTTTGCCCTACAGTGAACATCACATACCTACACATTAAAGATATTTTAAAATATATAATAAAATATCCTCAAAACTATCATAAAAGAATGTCCCAGGCATCATGCAGTGTATTTTTAAATATCTCATATAACTTGCTTTGAAGTAGCTATTTCTTTGTGTTAGTTACAAGAGGCACCAAACTCTTTGTCTATTTTGAATCAAAGCAGTTTTTTATCCTAGTGATTAAATTTTGCGGAAAGAAAAGGAGGATCCTCTTTAATGAGAATATTCTAATGCTTCTTAACCTTCTCACCCCCACTAGGCATGATATGTGGCATATTATGTCATCATTGCACGTTTGTGGCTAGGTCTCTGCTAGCAAACACTGCAGAAGCATTAAAGTTGGAGCTGATCAAAGCTAATGATATTTGCAGTGAAGGCTTTTAATGCAAATGAAGCAGTAGTTCACTAATGAACCTTTCAGTGGACGCTTTAACCCATTTTCCTAAAGCATTGTGAATATAAAGAAATATTTAATTAGAATCATATGTCCAAACCAAGAAGTAATTTTTTAAGAGTGCATGCACGTTAAATTCATTTAGCTCCAAAAGCAATTGCTATGAAAAAAGCAGGTATAGGGTGATAATTACTCCGGGCTCTCTTGTGAAGGAGATGGTGTTTCAATCAGAACTGTGTGTGATTGTTGTCTCCCAGTGAGTTTCAACAATATACAAGAGGGCACAGTTCTGAGGCCCTGAAAATTGCAAGCCACCTCACCTTTTGGAGAGTGTATAATTGCTTTACTGTTGACAAATTGTCTAGTAATGGAACAGAGTTTTGTTTGACATTTCCATACACAGCTAATAGAAGACACTGAAGCAGAACGAAGGAGAACAGAGGTCCCTCAGTGGCTTGAATGAACAAATGAATGAATTTGCATGTTTAAGTGAAGTTATTTCCTGGTATGTCCTATAAATGCTCTACTTAATAAAGGTGCCAGACAGGTGATGCCATTCAGGAGCCATTACTGATTCTATAAAGAATCTTCCTGTGGATGCTTCTTTAGAGAACATTTTTTTTGTATGCTGCACTTTCTAAAGTTAAAGAACTTGTAAGAGCTCCTACATCCTACATACTATGTTCTAAAGACTCATTTCTCATTTACACATATAGTTCCTCAGGGAACTAAAATAATGTTGTTAAAAAAACAATCTTATTCCCGCAGAACACTGGGCTATTGTTGTTTTCATTTTCTAATCTTTCATCTTTGTCCTTCTGCTTTTTTGGAGTGTGCATGGAGTGCAGATCTTCTTAATCTATAATGAGATCATTATAAATGCGATGCAGTTAGTGATGAAAAATTAATGAGGGTAAATATTAACCAGGAGCACATTGGTTTGCACAGCAAAAGACAATCAATCAGATACCATTCATTTAGGATTTCATTCACGTTCAAGAACCCTGGCCCAAAAAGCTTCTTTGAAACGCAGTCAGTGTGAGTCTTTGTGATGCAGCATCAGTTCACCTCCTGTGTTTGCTAGGTACGTGTACGAGTTTGCTCGAAGACACCAGAGTATCCCAGCAGGTTTTGTGCTCAATGCAACCCAAAATTACGTGAGGCTGGCAGAGAGCTGCTGCAGTCCGTCTGCTTCGAAACCCTGCTTCTTCAAAGAGGTATGTTGAAAAGCAAACATTTTACTCTTGATGTCTTAGATTACCTTTCTGCAAATGCTCAAAAAAAAGAAGTAATGACATGGTGAACACAACAAGCAATAAAGGTTAGCACATGACTACTGTACTGTACGCTCCATGAGCCGTCATTCTAAAGAATGGGAGGAAATTCACCTTCCATTAACTGCCATCTGAAGCCTTAAACATGATGGCAATTTCGGAAAAAAAGGAAATCCTAAGGACAGAAATGGAAATATACTGAACACACACTGCAAAAGCACTTGCAAAACAATGTGTAGAACTCAGTCTTATGGACTTTTCCCAGAACATAACAAAGATGAGACTGAAAAGACACCATGCATGTTTGAAACACTAAGAATAATCTCTTTTACACTTCAGGAAGCGATGGCTGAAGCTCAGCCTGTTCCTGTGATACTACATTCAATAATACAGTTCATTTAATGCATACTGAAATCACCAAGAATTAATCATCATCAGTATCATCATTAGAGTTGGGGGGCTTTCCTGCATCTCTAATCTCATGTTGCAGCATGAGAAACTTCAAGATCCAAAGGTTGTGGGTTTGAATCCCAGGGCTGCCAGTGGCACCACTAAGTTACCTTTGAACAAGGTATCACTCCTATGCACTGCTATGGCTACCTGCTGCTTCACTTGGTAAATGGGTTAAATACAAAAAAAGTGTCTGTGTGCTGTGAAGTAAACATTTTGTCATACATGAACACACTACAGCACAAAATTCTTCCTGTGTATTTAACCCATTCACCAAGTGAGGCAGCGGGCAGCCAGGAACACAGCGGGGAGCAGTGTGTGGGGCCGGTAATAACCAAAAAATGATGCGATCTCTAATTTTTTTCCCTGGTTGACTAAGAAAATGCTGTGAATTATGTGTACTTGTTACATTACAGTGGACTAAGTGTGTGGCTCAAAAAGCAAATGTATCACCATCTTTATGTATTCTCCGAGCAATGACGCACTGTCATTCATGAAACACTTGTTTTTCACAGAAGACGAAGAAGCCTCTTGTACCAAAGCTGATGAGTGATTCTGACCTCATATCTCGAGAGTGCAGTAGATCATTTTCAACCAAAGGCAGTCAGACACTGTTTTATTCATTTCAGCGTCATGGTCAATGAGAAACGAGTGGTCAGCTTGCTCTGAAACAAGATCTCTGATGTTACAATTTTTATAGACTTATCCAGACAGTCCAACTCTTTCTATTATGGCTTTTGGCCAATACAGGACTTGTTTAAACATTCAACACTCCACCTTCTGCTTTAAAGTCTTAAATATTACCTCATCTCGATATCGCTACTCTTGCCTACTATGGTTACATTTGTGTGGCTACTACTGAATTAGCTCCCTTATGTTTGCACGCAGATCACCTGTCCCTTATGTGGAAAGTCATCGAACACTGTGCCTTTTCTGACATAGGATCTTCTCACTGCTCTGTGGTTCATATTGTTTGCCCCTTGACCTCAGGCCATTCCCTTCAGCTAAACTTAGCTCGGCCATAACAGACAGCAACACATGTTATACTATGTTTGACCCAGCCGCACAAAGGATTACCTAATTTCATGACCCCTAAAATGCTATAACTTCATGATTTCTGTTTGAATTTAAAGGGAGAGCAAATTCCTCCTATTTATCCAATAATGTTTATGATTAATTTCCCCGTCAAGAGCAAACGGGTGCTGGGCTGGTTGCTTTGGCAAAAACTACTTCTCACGTTTCCCACAGATGCAGTTCACTTTTGCCTCCTAGAAGCAGGCATTTGCAGCAGTGAGTACCACTGTATTCACACGTGCTGTACACGTAGCTGTGATAAAGTGGGGGTGGGATGTGTAGCTTCCTGCACAGTTTGATGCAGATTAATGAGCCGTACATCACGCTTGCTGTGGATATGAGAAAAGTTACTTCTTGGCTTAAAGAAATTATTTTCCAAACAGCCAGGGGCCAAACAGGCTGTAAAAGTTTGGATGAATAATTGGCCTACAGTCTAAATCTTTTCTCGCCCTTGTTTGAAGATGCGGTTTAGTCCCCGCGTTTCTGTGGTCATGCTTGGTTTGTATAATCATGTTGTTGATGCTCTGCTTGTGGTAAGATTGTTTCCTTTGATTTTGCCATTAGTACCAGTAATTTTAAACCAAGGGGTGCTGTGAAGAGAAGGCGATTATTAGTTTTCCAAAGCAATCTGAATAACGAGTACAACTATTTACAAACCACATATAGTTACCTAGCCATCAGATACAGTTATAGTTATACAGCCTGGGGTAGCTGTACTAAGAGTGCACCAAACCTGCCATATGTGCAACAATTTCGCAAGCACAGCTGGCTCAAGTTTAGGCCTGACACATAAATGACGCAACACTCTTCCCACGTTAGCCCTGGATCTTCTCCAACATTGTAAAAATGTTATTAATATTAAAGCAGAATGCATCCATTCAGTTGTGACAGCAGATTGTCCTTTGTCGGGTGATTTATATTTTCTGAAAGAAATCTTCAAAATAATAAATCAACATCTGATGAACAATTACAGTAGCTGTGGCTGCTCTTTTGTTTAATTTTAAGACAAGCAGAGCAGAACAAATGAGATTTACCAAGACATCTTACATTTTAATCACTCATAAAGCAAGCTTCATTAATGCAAGCGTCTCATGGTGTTTGGAAATTGGCCTTATATCTGGCAGCTGGTGGTCTGGTAGTTAGGGAGTTGTCCCCGTGATCAGAAGGTTGTGGGTTTAAATCCCAGCATGGCTAGCATTGGTTTAATTTTATGGTTACTCCACTGATACTTATGGCCTGTAATCCAGGGAAAACATCCACTTTCAGAATGAAAAGTAACGAGTAACGAGACCCTTGATTGAAATGTAGTGAAGTGAAAAGTACCATATTTTTCTTTCAAAAATGTAGCGAAGTGAAAGTCATGTTTCCAAAATAAACACTACTCAAGTGAAGATATAATACGCAAAAACTTTAGTACTGTTACAAAGATAATGCAAACAATATGCAATCTGTTTATCAGTGGTGATAAATTTAGCAATTCTGTGAGAGATAGGATTAAAACAAGTGAGATAGCTGAAACAGCTGAATTCACGCTGTTATATGAGCAGCAGAGCTTGTTGATACTCTGTTCAGTCTGTTGCCTGAAACCAAGAGTGGTCCTATTGTGACTAATTTGGTCATAATAAATAACTGAGCAGATGGTTAAGGCGATCATGAAAGTGATGATAATGGTGTGTAAAATGATGATGATGGTGATGATGATGATGATGATGAGGATGATGATGAGGATGATGATGATGATCACACTGGTGATGATGACAACTGAGAAACAGAGCCACTGATGGAAAATGACGTAAAAGCTTTTCTCTGTTTGCAGAGGTTTCAGCAGAGGAGCTTCATGAGTTTCCTGAGATTCCTCTCTAATGTTTGTAGCAGCCAAGTGTACCTGACATCCTACCAAACTGGGTAAAATGCTCACTTTAACAGTCCTGCTGCTTTCATTAAACAATCAAAGTACATAGAGTCAAAGTACTGTTCCTTTAGATGTTGCACTTAGAAATAATGAATAAATCATTGGCAGAAAACATCCAGTATGTCTACAGCATTCACTTAATATCTGTCTTTCGCTGTGTTTCAGTATATTAAAGTGTTCAGCAAGGATGATTACAAATGCATAAATCAACTCAGATTGTCTTGGGCTACTCAGATCAGATGTTAACACAGCCCACATTTGCACAGATCACACAATTATGTTGTAATTTGTCTGCGTTTAAACATTATTGGAATCTCGGTGCAAAAATCTCTAACTAAAGCTTGTCTCATCATTTTAGACTGACTGCATACTTTGGAAGTCTCCTGAAGCTGCCGTTTGAAGAAGCATCTGACATTTCCAAGCACTTTCAGTCTGGTCTTGCAAAATGCTGTTTAAAATCGCAGCCTGAATGCATCATTGAAGAGGTGAGCAGCAAAGGCTTAGGTCTGAGCAATTGCTGCCGCAGACATTTTATTCTTCTGTTTCCTATTCTGCTTTTCAAACCATTTTCGCAAAGTCCTGCTGCACAGCCTTAGAAATGCTTGGACCTCACATTTCTGTACCCTGCTCTACAGCCAATGGCACTGAAAGTCATTTCATTTCCATAATGCAGTCTTACAACATTCCTCCCAGGGTATGACTGTGAAAAGACCCAGCATATTTTCATTTCAGTTATGAGGGTTACTTAAAAAAATAAGTAAAGCTTGCAATATGTAACAAAGGGATTATTATATCAGTAATATAATCTATAATCTAATACTTTCCTTTACATTGGGATTGCTTTTTAAAGTCATGATTCAAAAGACATAATAGGAAAAAACGTCTACAGGAAAACTACACTATTAAACTAAGCAATACAGGTGACATAAACGCCTGCGCTCTACGTGTGTTGTGTCGCAAAGACCATTAACACTGTAGGAAACTTATTCAGGTATTCAAGTAAGGTATGAATGGTTTGAAATGGTTAGAATATTGTTTTCCCTCAGCTTTGCTTTCCTGCTTGGTCTTCAAGGTAACCCTTCAAATGGCACTTAGATTAATTATGTGGACTCCCTTGCTGACGTGTAGCTGGACTCTGCTGTTTTTCTTTTTTCTTCTATACAGCATTAAAAGCTTCGTGTCCCAGATTGTTTTTTTTTTTTATTTCCAAAGAACATCATTCAATGTCACTGCCAAAGAACAGCAGCTGAAGAGAAAGTTAACCTAATTTGATTCTACCATTTGTAAACTACCATCGTTGAATGGGGGATGAACATGGTTCGTTGTCCTTAAAAAGATTGTCAGATTGAAATATGCCAAAAACTTTTTATTCGTTTTATTAGATATTGCCTAGGAGCTTTACTCTAGCAGACAGAACCATAGAAAAACATGAACAATGAAAACAGTCAACACCATTGAAGTCAATACCATTTTCACTGAATCAACCATCTGTTGTATTCAAATCCATCCAAACTTACTTTTGAATACAGCAATCATGTAGTCGCTACCTGGATTTCAAAATCTGAGCCAAAAAGCCATTCTATCCCAAGGTACCAGTGCACTTCATACCCATTTCCACCCATGGCTCCCTGTTCCTCCCCTGAACAGAACACAGGTCATAGCTACCTTTTTGTGGTTTCACATGTATTCGTTTACTACCCCACCCTAATTAACAAGTACTACGTAAGTTCAGTTGGAGCCCATCTTTCAACAACAACAGATATGTGTGTCATGTTTCTAAGATTTCCATTTGCGGCCTCGAGTTTTGACTAAGTGTAGAAATCATATCAGAACCATCATTATAAACAGTGGGGAAATTTTCCCAAACAGCAAAAGCGCTCCACAATCAGATTAGCCTTATAGAGGCAGTAGTTTCTTTTTTTCTCAGAACAGGCAAAATTCCCAACTCAGATCACTGATAGCAAGGTTCATTTAATCATTTACTCAAGACAACAGATCCGAATTGATTTCCCATGTACTGGCCTGATTTTTGACAGTTCACCAGCTTCCAAAAGGTCCTCTGCAAGAAATCAATACTTGACACCATGTCTGAAGAATTCCAGAAGTGCTGCAGCCAGGTTCCTCTAGACACCCTCACCTGCGTGGACAACTTAAAAAGAGAGTCTCTCAAATCTCCGGACACAACTGGAGTCCTCAGGGCGCAGCTCTGCGAGAAGGACCAACCAGAAAACACTGACAGGTGATCAGTCCAACATCAGTCATACTCCGCATGTCTAGGAGGAAAGTAACAAGAAGTTTTATAAAGATTAAAAAAACAAAAAAATAATCCCCTCCATGAAAATGTATGGTCATAAACCATAAAAGATACAGGCACACCATATTCAAACACACCACACACAAATACACCAAATCACTACTGCCATTCTCATCTCAGCATTTTTCCGTTTATGCACTGTGACTTTTCCTTTACATGAATGTCACCCACTAATTCCTGATTGTGCTTTTCAACTTGCGTCAAAAACGTTTGTCAAAAACGTCAGCCGAAGTGACTGTAGATTATTTACTGTGTGGATTTGAATATGATCATAGACCAATCCCTCCCCACATGAATGCACATGCTTAATATTCAACTAAACCAGATTAGCATAAAGCTCTTGGTCAGGTGTGTAGGTCTGGATCTCCACACCAGGGTGAGGAAGACGCGAGCACAAAATGATAATAAAAAAAAAAAAGGATATTTAATCCCACCTCTTTTTTTTATTAATGCGCAGTGAGGCCTTGTTGTTGCTCCTGATTTACCTCTCACCAGCAGGAGAGTGTCCCTGATGTAAGCTGACACAAGATCAGCCTGAGCTTCTCTTCTACAATGGCAAGCGATCAGTGAGCGGAATTTGCTGCTGGTCTGAGGCCAACACCCAGGCCTGGCACACAACATTTAGCGCAAATACGCACAGCGGGCTGTGATGTGCTGTGTGTGCCTGATAAAGCCACTTGCGTGCATGGGTGGACAAGAAAGGAGGACACCATGCTGAGAGTCTTACAGGCTAACAGAGAGGCCATGATTAATTTATCCCAGACTGTAATTAGATGGTCCTCTCCTCATGGCTTTCCTTCTATAGTGGGCAGAGAGAAAAAGCCTGGTTCCCTGTATTTGCCATTTTCTTTGAATCCTATGTTCTGCAGAAGAGATCCAAGATTATATGAGTTTCTTAAGTAGCACCAGCTATACTGATGCACTGTGTGGAGACCACGACCATAATTGGCCTCCCGCATGGTCTTACAAACTAGAAGATAAGCGGCAGGGAAGAGTAGGACTTTCCATTTGCTTAGTCCAGATCATATTTGGTATTAATGACAAGTATGTATTCTTTTCAGTTTTCTGTCACCTTCTCACCTTTTGGCTCTGCTGATTCGCTGGGCAACTGTACCACCTAGTGGCCGGTGGTCAAAAGAATCATCCACGACCCTTGCAGTTTTAATATTTTCCTCTTTTCTGCATTTAACTGTGTGCCCTATGAATGTAAACAGCCCTAGAGTTTCTAATGATACAGCAGAGTCCAGACATCTCACTCATGCTGTGGTCACTTTTACTTGTATCAACACTTACAGTGTCTAGAATACTAAGCAAGTACCCCTGAGACGCGTGTTCAAGACATTTAACGTTAATCATGATGATCTCTAAAAGCCTCAAGTTAGAATGCCTTCTGCTTTGTCCCCATAGAATTGGTGAGGTCTTGTCAACTAGAAAAAGCAGCCAGTCATGCAGAGATAATCAATATTAAAATAGCATGTGAACCTGATTCTATTAACATCTGCAGGGTGTCTGTGTATTTAGCTCTTTCTGGGGACCTGATGTCCCTCCAACAGCATTCCTGTTTAGCCACAGCTCTGCGTGATTTCAATTATTCAGCACATCTCCACCTGCTCCATCTCCTCACGCGATTACGAGTGAGCCTGACCTGGTTTGTTGGGAGAGGGAAAAGCGAAAGTGTAGTGTGGGTGAGTTTGAGTCACCAGCGCCCAAATCAAGAAAGTGGCATCAGGTACCTACATAGTGCTAAATAATGCACCCATAGACACTGAAGTGGTCAAGTTCACATCTTTTATGTTGTAAAGGCGTAACAAAAAGCTGATTTTATTGGAAAATAAATCCTAGCCTAAAAATAATTACACACACACACACAACAAAAGACTTATTGCCTAGAGACTGTATTCTTCCCCATAGAGTGAAATTTACAGACATAGACACACAATAACACTTTAGTAATAATCCATTCTTTATGTTTTATTTCATTACTCATGGTTTGCATTTTTATTTTTATTAATAGTATCACACTTTTGTCGAGTGTGATAATTATACATTTATGTCAAAGGCACAAGAATTTCCTTCTAGTTCTCCTTATCTCCGTATCTTATCTTAAATGTACAGTTTTTACACAAAGTACAACTGATCAGTCATATCTGGTGTCTGAAGTTTACCTTATAAGTACTGCACTGAATTAAACATACCTTGAATGATTGACTATGTCCAGAATAAGAGGGGAACTGAGTAAGATTAGATAAGGTTGTAGTTATTGCATTATTTAGCAGTAGGGGCTGAGGCTAATATGCCAAAAAGATATGAATACAAACTTTGCTTCCTTGTGTGTGTGTGTGTGTATGTGTGTGTTTGTGTGTGTGTGTGTGTGTGTGTGTGTGTGTGTGTGTGTGTGTGTGTGT
>JBBJLR010043028.1:0-12064 GCA_037577145.1 Brachypetersius gabonensis
GTTTCACCTTTTGAACGGAATTACTGAAATAAATCAACTTTGTCATGATATTCTAATTTTATGACCAGCACCTGTATGGTTCCAATTCATTAATGTACGTACTAGAGCAAAAAAAGTATGTCAACCCCTGTCTAACTCTTCAAAATCCAGTGGAAGAAAAATCTCTCTCATTGGAGTGCACTGAATTGACTGTGTAAAGCCAAACTATCAAACTTGTGTATGATAGTCTAATACATAGATATTTTTGCTTATATGTTACTTTTGCAGGCTACAATACTGTTTTGATTGACCTGCTACCCGCCCAAATGTAATTAATTACCAGCCCGCATACACGCCCGGAAAATTCGAAAACATTAAAATCCGCCTGTTTCAATGCTACAAGATGCTCCTCTGCTCTTAGACTAAATATATCAGAAAACATTTTGTATCACTGTTCACCCAAATACACTGTCTACTTTATTTAAAAAATAGGGCACAAATCAGTACATACAACAAAAAACCTCGATCCAACTGTTTAGAAGTAATTTTGCTGCACTACCACATGCAGTACCATACAGTGCCTTTTAAGATTATGCACAGGTCGTACATTCAGGAGAGTGCACTCTAATGCTCATCACCGCATCATAGAAAACAACTCTGGCATTGTAAAGGTTTAATTGTGCGAAAAACCCGGAAGTACACCCACCTGTTGGAGAGTGGCAGCACACAGTTCGATGGCGATGTATGTAAACTGCCGGTCGCGTTCGGTACAGAAGTAGCGGATCACGTTGGGATGCTCGTCAGATTCCCGCAGCAGCTGCACCTCCCGCTCAGCAAACTCCACGCACTCAGGCAGGATCCGCTTCACTGCCACGCGGCGCCCATCAAAGTGACCCCTTCACACATATACACACACACACACACACACACAAACACAAACACAAACACACACGATATAATATCAATGGAATAAAAAAATATATATTAGCAGACAATGATAAGCCTATGTAGAATCCCTAATAACTTATATAACAGAAATTATTAATCATCTTGTAATCTAATATGCAGAATACACTATATTTTAAAGAAAAGTAACTACTATACATTACTGTTTTATTAAATGATTACATTATTAAATAACTACTTTACTATATGTCACTTTAAATAAATACTAATTATTTAACCATGTTGTTGCCCCCCTTTCTATAATGTTTAACTTATTGTTAAATATTATATTTAAGTGTTTTTTATGCACTGTACAGGTATACATTTTATATATTCTTCATGTTTGACAGTAAACATCTGTCTTACAAATCACCCACCCAATTCCACTCATGTTTTTTTCCACCCTGGACACCATGGTGTTACCATGCCATAATGAAAAAGTTATCTAAGCCTTGGTTTCCATGGGTCTCCAAGCATCTCTTCACAAAATTTATTGCAGTTGGGAATAATCATCAGAGGGAAACTGCTGACTTTCCGTTCAACTTGATAAGCGAAAGTGACCATTTTTGTCATACGTGAACACACCACAGCACACAGTGTGAACAGCACGAAATTCAACCTCTGCATTTAACCCATTTGCCAAGTGAAGCAGTGAATAGCCAGGAACATGGCGCCTGGGGACGGTACCTTGTTCAGGGTTCCCTCAGAGGAGCCTAGCCATCTTGGGAATCAAACCCAGACTTTCTGATTGCAGGGCGAATGCCCTAACCTCTAGGCTACCAGCTGATCAATCAACAGCAGGGTTTCCAGCTAACCTGTACTCTAGGTCAGACCCACCATCATTGGGATCTCCTTCTCACCTGTCCTCTAGAAGCTGCTTCTACTAATTACAGACTATAATTCATTGTTTCTCAAACGTATTTGTCCTGGGGACCAGTCAGGCTTTGGGGCTGCAGGGCCCTGCATAGTTTGAGACATGCTGCTATAACTGATCCTAACTGTAGACTGTAGTGCTCAGTGGTTAAGTCTGTAAACCAAGGCCTCAAAACTGTCTCCATAGTGGCATTCTTTTAAATCCCTCTAGCTATCAGGTATCAAGTAGAGTATGATTGGTTCAAGTCTTGGCTCCTTCCACGGTTTCTTCTTGCAGTTTTAGGGTGTTTTTCTTCGTCTCTATCTTTGACTTGCTCATTAAGACTTTATTTGGAGTTCACCAGGTTTCTGTAATGCTGCTATGCAAAAACAGTAGTCAAATTTGACTTTCCTTGACCTATACTATAAAGACCCTATGGGTTGGTTTCCTGGACAGGGATTATGGCTAGTCCTGGGCTACATGGCATTCTGATTGACACTTCTCTATTAAAAACTAAATTTGTCCATGATGAGGCTTCATACCTGACACTACAGGTTCATTGCCACCTTCCGAACCCATATAATTCAAAATAGACCATAAAATATAATGGGTTTCCCCATTCAGTATGTTATTACTGAATTACTATAAACAATTATTATGACAAGTAACAGCATAACGAAGCCGATTAGCCACTAATTAACAGCACAACAGTCAACAGTTTATGGTTTGAGAAGCAGTAAGCAATATGTGACAGAATGGTTATACTGTTCTGCTGTACTTAAAAGCACTGACCTTAATGCTTGATGTAGCACGCATGCATGGATTAAAGCAAAAAAAAAAAATCATCTGACTGATTTTTTTTTTTATTGGGCCACACTCCCCAAAACTGTATAGATTTGTAGGAAGAGGACAACACTCGCTGTGGGATGTCAGTCATGACTCAGGCCTGTTGGGATGGAGTTCAAGGGATGTTTAATGCCCATTTAAACTTGCACATGTAAGGATACTGAATAATGTATGGTTCTGTAACAAATAAAGGATGAAATGACTACTGTGCTTATGTTAAACAGATGCTAGATGAGCTAAATGCTATGTTTAAATCTAGAACATATCAGACATTGCTGATTTTATGTGGAAGATATTAATCATCTGATGAATCATTACGATGAATCACTGTTTACTTCCGGATGCACCGGATGAGAGTACGCTGTGCGCGTTTTGGCTGCCGCTTCTCACTTAATGGGTTAAGTGACCTTTTTTCAGACTATTTATTCCTCTGATTATATTGTCTCTGTCTGCTGAGACAGTGCCTGCACTCACCTGCTATCTACCTGCGCGAGCCCTCTTTCTCTTCTCATGCACCGTGTCTGCACTGTGGTGAGTGAGTTTCTACTCCTTTGCTTCATTGCCGTGAACAGGTTTTGATTGCTGTAAGAGCGACCTCGCTCTTTTAAAAGGCCGTTCTATAACCCATTAAGCCTCTCTAATCAATGACCTGATATCATAGAAGAAAATAGACTTATGCATTACAGAATCATGGCAACAACATGGCGACTATCTACATTTAAACTTCTTGTCTCCTTTTGGATACAACCATTTCTCCAAAGCCAGACATGTAGGGAGAGGTGGTGGCTTGTCTGTGGTTTACAGATCTGATTTAACTATCAAAGAACGTTCACTATTCGATCTATACTCGTTCGAATACATTGCTTTAAAGGTTGTTTCTTCTCCACCATTGCTGCTGCTGTTTATCGCCCTCCCAAAGCGTCTGCTGGTTGTCTGTCTGAGTTTAACGAACTCCTAACTATAGCATCCTCCCGCTGCTCTTCCATGATTGTACTTGGTGACTTTAACATTCATTTTGACACCAAATGTTCTTTCACCTGAGACTTTATTTCCATACTGGGCTGTTTTAATCTAACCCAGCATGTTGATTTTCCCACGCATACTCATGGTCACCCTCTTGATTTAATCTGTACAACTGGATTGAATGATATCTGTGTCTTTGGCTCAGAATCAGGTATTTCTGATCATAAGTTCATTGAATGTAGCTTTTCTGTCTGTACTCCTTCTCCTCACTGTAAAAAGATATCTGTGTCTTTTCGTAATCTCAAATCTGTCTGTCCAGACCATCTTGCTGCTTCTCTTCAGTCCTCATCTCTGGCAGATTTGCTTAATCTAACTTCCCCTGACAGTATGGTCTCTTTTTATGATGCCACTATCAGTGGTTTGCTTAATGACCTAGCCCCTATGAAATGTCGGTATATCCCCGTTTCTTCCTCTTGTCCATGGTTCACCTCTGAGCTCAGAGCCTTGAAGGTCACTAACCGACGTCTTGAACGTCTTTATAAGAAAAGTGGTCTCGAGGTACATTTACAGCTATATGTCGAACATGTACATAAGTATAGGGATGCTTTAAATGCTGCTCGCTCCAGCTACTATTCCTCCATCATTAATGGTGCCAAATCTAGACCTAGTAGCCTCTTCAGAACTGTTAATAAACTCCTTACTTTTATTGGCGTTTCGCATTACCGTGGCGACGCTACAAGCCCACACAGATGGCCGAAATGCCACAGTGAATGAATAGGCCTCAACTTTCGGATCGTCCTGCTCGGACACGCTTTGTCCAAAACCCACCAAACTTCTTGTGACGCATCAGGCATACGTCCCCGACACAAATGTGGTCGTTGATGACCAGCACTCGTTTTTTCCTTGGCTTTCGCTCATCCCTTTTTCCCCCACTGACTTGCATTAATTTCTCACCCCATTGAAATGAATGCAGTTTCGGGAGAACAGAGTCTCAGTCTCCATACAGTGACCAAACCTCATAAAAGTTCATATGAGACCTCAGGCCATGCCCCTAATGACATACATGTGAGAACTGAACAATGTGGTAAAAAGTATTGGGACAGAGCTGTCATACAAAACTCTGTAAACAAATGTATTGGGATACACATACACATAGTCTCATTGTCAGGTGTCCTGTATTGTCATCAAGTGATTGTGTTTTACTATTAGTTCATGTTTGAGTGGGGTTTTGTATTTAAGTTCTATGTGTTTGTATACAAGTGGCTGGTCAACCCTCACCCTGATCCTCACCTTCCCTGATCCTCCTGTTTCCTATATGTAGTTTGCTTTTGTGTTCTAAGGTCCTCGTACCTGTTTTACTTATGTATGTAGAGCCTGTGTCCTTTGTAATAAACATCCAGCAAATGGAACCTGCCTGCTTGCGCCCCACCTCACTTCCCAGAGCACCCGACATGACAGTCACAATCCCAACCACTAATTCAGCACTGCATATTCTGACACTCACCGAAACACAAACGTTCCTTCTGTGCCATGTCCTAGCACTTCTGCAGGGCTGAAGGAGATTTTACCAATTTCAAACACATCAGGCGTACCATCTGAATGAAAAAACAAGATAGTTGTAAAATAAAAACACTTTTTGAAGACAATACACACATATATATATATGTATGTATGAGCTTGTAGTATGTGAAACTGTCTCACTCTCTCTTTGGCTGCATGTCACTTCAGGGATGGTGTCTTTAGAGCTTGTTGGAGGCTGAGTTTGACTGGAAGAGAAGAAACCACTTCTATCGGTTTCTGTTCTGCTGCTGTAAGTAGATGAAGACGTTGTATTGGTTGCTGTGGGTATAATCTGACTGGTCTGACTGGTCTGATCAATCAGTGGTCTAGAATGCAGTGGCCCTGCTGATCTCTGAGGCCTTTTGACCTGCTAATGAAAAAACACAGAAACAGGGTAAAAATATACTGAAGGCCTAAAACACACCTGTGCTTCTCTTCACTACCATGCTAGAACAACTGCTTAATGTCACAGATTTTATAACTGTTGAAATCAATTGGTACAAGTGTTATCCTTAAGAAAGTAGAGTTTTATTCAGACTCCAGCAGAGGGCCAATTATGTAGTGTCAATCAAGATGGTCAACTTTTTTTAAGGCAAAAGTCAAGGCAAGTAGGTTTAATATTATTTCAACCATATACAGTAAACCCACGCTTATTCAAATTTTTTTTTTGTTTGCTTTTGTGACATCCGGGCCTCATCTGCCACGCCCCCTTGTCCTTGTGTTGGGCTGTTTATGTTTGGGAGCAGAGGTTGGCAAGGCAATCAGACACATTTGAACGGAATGAGCCTCCGCTGCTCAGTGGTGGCGCCCAATATACTTTCCATATAAAATATAACTCTACATTTTTTGGTACTGTATAGGGAACAGTAGCCAATCTGAGAACTATTTATTTCTCCTTGCTGCTGATTAGCTGCTGTCCTTTGACACATCTGTTCTCGTGTTTTTCGTTTTGTTCTTCTTAAACCAATGTATTTTATTACTTCAAATTTTATTAATTAATTATAGTGTTTTACTGCTTATACCAAAGAAAATGATAGTGCATACCAAAGAAAACACGCATGTATGAATTACAGTACAGTCTATACAGGGGTAACATTGACATTTTACATTCTAGTGCTGTGGGAGACGGCAGTTAAATATACACTGTACAATACAGGTACAGGTTTACCTTTACGTTTTTTTATTAAGATGTATTAAGATTATTTTAAAATTAAAGTGTTTTAGGAGCATATCTGGAGGCATATTTAGGGTTTACAATATAAAAATAGCAATATTTAGACTTTTTTTTCACCACCTCACAAAACCCCCTCCACGATTGTTGGGGGTTTACTGTACACTTTACACAGTGAAACAAAACAACGCACCTCCAGGACCATGGTACAACACAATAACAGAAACAGAGTGTAGACGAGACAAAAAAACACAGAGTGCAAATAAAAAGAGTGCAAGAAAAACATTAGAGCAGAAGAAACAACAGAACTAGAAAACAATTGACAACAAAACAATGGATGACAGCTACAGTACTCGTTTGAATGAGTTTGAAAACAGGAATTAATTTAAATAAACTGGAAAAAATATTCTGTAGAATAATCAAAGTTAAGGCAAATCAAGTTGAGTATCTATGCTATTGAATCACATGAACATAGCACACAACTTACTGTGGGGCTATTGAACCCACACCCCTATATGCACTGTGCATTCCTCCATCACATGCACAATGATTTCTAGAATTCTGAACTACTAAAACTACTTTTTTGAGGCCACAGCACAGATACAGACTATTGAAGCCACTTGTTTGAGCCCAAAGACTACATAAAGTGTTGATGATACTATGAGTATCAATAAAGAATGCTATGGTAAAACTGCCAGCAACTCTCCTCACACCCACACACAAACAACTGCAGACTAGGGGTCTTGTCATATCACAATTGTTTTTAAAGTTTTTACAGATTTCGATTATATTTATTTGTAAATATAGATTTTTTACTATTCTGCAAGTTACTGAACAGTACAACCAAACTATTTTCCTTTGTAAAAAAAATAGTCCTAAAGAACTACATAAAAATATAGTCCTCTAGGTCTTAACAGATTTTAATCAGTTGGTGCAAGTTTATTTAAAGCTAATTAAATATTTAATGTTTCTTTAGAACAACACATTTAAAATGGTAAACAATAAAAATGGCAACTAGTGCAATTCTTAAACTATTACTAAATTATTCAACATAGTTATTTTAACATGACGTAAACCAGTGGTTCTCAACCTTTTCAAAATTAAGGCCCACCTATCTATCACAGCATGTTGCCAAGGTCCACTTGGTCCCATTATATAATATTAAATAGCCAATTGTATCTCGATTATAGATTTGCGGCCCAATGTAATGGCTTTGTGGCTGATTAGTCGCCCGCGGCCCAGTGATTTAAAAAAAAACAAAAAACAAAACACGGACATAAAGTGCAATACTGTGTCTAAAATGTGATTATTAAAAAAACATCAACTTAGGAACATGTTTCTCCAGCATTGTTTTTAAGCATTTATCAGAACCGCAATAGATAGATAAATAAACTGTAGTCTATACAGGGCTCCAGACAAAATAAAAACCTTAGGAGCCATTGGCTCCTAAACACAAAATATTTGGGAGCCAAATATTTTTTTAGGAGCCCAAATCTCTGTCAAATATAAATAAAAAAATATTGTCATGGCACTCCAGTCATGTTTATCTCCAGTCTGTTTATTTCCAAATATTGTCATGTTTATCTCCAGTCTGTTGCTAAAGTAAAACATGGTAAGGCTGAACAATAGTTTTAAAAATATTTGGCAATTTTAACATCCCATTTTATAAATCTTAGCTAAGGCAGGCTAAGCTAGCATGAAACTCCAGAGCCTGTGACTCCCTGATATTGATGATACTGCGATCTCTCTGCTTTGGTAGATCGTCAGTACATAGATCGTCTTCACAATCTCATATCATCATATCGCCCACCCCTACTGCAAACCATCATTTCCCTCAGACCCACACAATGCTAAATCAGAAGAAAAGACACGGTCAACATCAGGTAGGCAGGTGTATTACTACCATACATCATCTAGGCCTATGACTGATTATCAAGTCACCCAGTAGTCAGCTGTTCTTTTTACTTTGAAAACAGAAAAAAAAAATCATTTTCATGCTGTAGATCCTGTACTGGTCCCAATAACAAAATTAATTCTATTAATTCAGAAATCAGAAACATATGGCCACTATTGAAAATATTCAGTCAACAACCACTGTGATGGTGTAATGTGTTTTTGCTAGCCAACACCTGATTAGTCAACACTTGAGAACAGCATTCCATCCATTTCTGAAAGTATAATTTGCCTAAATATCTAGTATGATGGCATACATCATTCTATTCTAGCCCATCTCTTTGCTAGGCCCTGCATGCTCTCTGAACTTCTGACGTCCTCCTGACGTCCTCCTGACTGCTGGCCATTGTTCTGACCTCCCTCTGCTGCCTCACTCTACACACAAAAAGCTCACAAACAACGATCACTCACAGCATCCTGCTCAGTATTAGGCCTGCATGACAGCAGAAGAAAATTCAGGATGCATTATCATCTCTAACCATTACAAGTTTCAACTCACTCTGTTGTTTGGCACCAAAAGAGTGCCAGATGTTTCTTCTACTCTTGCTTATGTTGACTCTGTGAACAAAATCTAGTCTGAGTTCAAGAAAATACATTTAAACCAAGATAATCACTTCAGCACACATGGATTTTAAAATTACCAATTCGTTTTCACGAATCGTCTTTGATTTTTTTATTAAATTGTAGAGAATAGAATCAATAAGAGCACTGAAAGGTATCTGTATTCATAAGTAGTATGGGTATCAATATTGGGTTCAGTAAAATCTTAATGATTATGTTAGTTAGCATTAGCATTATGTTAGTTAGCTAAACCGTACCTTAAGGCCAAAGCTAGAAACTAGTTAATGTTAGCGTTTGTCTGTAGACACCAGACACAATCTAATTCTGACACTCTAAAGTAAGAAAGTATTATGTATTAAACAGCCTAGCTAATTACATCAACCTATTGGCGTGTATGCACTGTGTGCGACATTGTGAGGCAAACTGACGCCAGTGATCAGAAATAGTCTGGACCTCTTTTGGGGTGTCTGAAATCATGAGATTACCAGATTTTTCCATATTGTAACACTTATATCTACAGGTAAGAATAACATACAAATCTTTCGACCTCTTCGTAGTATTTCTGTTGAGGGTCTGTTAGTGACCCACTTCCAATCCCCCCTTAAAATCGCACTCTGAAATCGCAATAGTTATTGGACTACAAACTGGTTTGGATTCAAAATTGCTGATCTAGTCAGTGTCAAGCAGAATGCTCCCGGGCAGAATTCTGGATCAGCTCAAAATGTCAGGCTTAGATTAGACACGCAACTCAAGTATGATGCTTTGTGTCTGTTTTATTGGACAAAAATCACGAATTGGACAAAAAAATACACTTACCCGTGTGTAGGTGAGCAATAAGGCCAGCCATGCCCCCAGCAGCAGTGTGACTACAACCAAGGTCACAGGATCAGAAGTCAAGGAGTCAGGCAGCACTGGGGAAGAGCTCTCTCCGGTTACTGGTGGCAACTAAACAGAATACACCACATAGATTTGCTTTATGCATATGTTCAGAAATACGTGATGAGCTCTAGCTGGTCTCTGAGGAATACAATCACAAATATGTAATAAGAATATTAATGGACATAAAGTTTGGAATTATAATGCAACAATTGCCCCAAGAGACTTTATGGTAGCAAAGTTCACATTGTTTTAAAGAAAGCACTACTCAAAGGGCTGAAGCTGAGTAGGTCAGACTAAACACTGCTCAGACTATTAGCATTCTGCTGCTGAGAATGTTGGTGATCTTGGTGGTAAAGCAAGAGGTGAGTGGGTGACTCACGGGGTGAGGTCCAGAACGAAATGAGGAAGTGGAACCGCGTGAGGGAATGACATCACCAGAGCGTTGCAAGTTGTCTGGGAATTCTCTCAACATGGTGGTGTGGGCTAGAGGGGGAACCTCATGATGTCCTGTATACGCAAAGAACATACAGATATACTACTCACAAAAAATATATATATGTGGTTGACTAAAGTCAAACTGTTATTGTATCATTAAAAGGGGCTACTATGAATGTGTTGATGGAAACACCTATTATGTCTGTATGTCAATAAGTAAAAGAGAATGCAAAAACCTTCCCAGCCCTGGTCCTTGAGGATCTGCACATTTTAGTATTTTCCATGCTGTCAATATACCCAATTGAACTTTTCAACTAATTAATTTGTATTTCCTGGGTTGAAATGGATTTGTAAGAGCAGGGGAAACACTACAATGTACAGACTAGGGAGGCTTCAGGAGTAAATTCTGGACAGCAGAATCTTTATCAGTGGCACTGACAGGACTAGCTTACAGCACTGTAAATGTTTGAAGTAGTTCTACACTATATTTTGTCCAGTTTCTACAAGGACGTTGAAAAAATCTCTTGCATCTGTGTTAATATAGCCCACCGGGTCTGTATGTACCAGGATACAGTAAGGGATCACATAAAGAACAAACCTATCAGTAGCCATTGGTTCTGTAGGGGGTTGGTGTTCCCGGGTGGGTATTTAACGTCAGTGCTTGGTGTGATTTCACACTCGCCCCGTCCATTCCCTACGGTGACTCCTGCTGTGACTGGCCCCTCAATACGTGCCAGAGTGAGGCTGTGAGGCTGCCGTGGCAAAGGGAATAGGTCAAGCAAAGCAAACTGCTGGTAAAAATCTCAGTAAGTAAAAGGCTGCAAGCAAAACTCACCACTACAGCGACTCCTTCATGTACGAGCGAAGTGGAAGCATAAAGATGAGAATCCATCTTCCCAACATATAGAGTAGGACTGCACAGAAACACATGACCTGATCACTTTGTAGATCAACCAGTTATTTCATTTACTATCCAAACCCACCAAGAAATCTAGTGATTTTTATATGTAATAAATGATGACGGTAAAATAGTAGTTAATCTGAAAAAAATAGGCTTCATTGGGTACCCTTTTGAATAACGAATGTATTTAAATAAAAAAACAATTCTTAGAACTATCATGAAACAATGTCTCAGACATCGACTTGTTCATGTCCACTATGCATAACAACTTTCTGTCAGACAGGTTTTAGAGGCTTTAAACACTTTCAAGGTCTGGTTCCACTCACCACTGCTGTGGCCAATGTAAGTCTTCAAGTTCCTTTCCAATGGTGCATTTTACATCAAACCAACTTCATAATTTTAAAAAATCTTCTTCATTTACAACCTGCTGTTCTAGTGTCATTCAAGTTTCAGATCATTTGTCATCATTATTTAATAACTACATTGATTGAAATGTTATACATTTCAAATGCACCATAATGATCTATTTGTAGTAACAACGTATCTGTCTTGAGATCTGATCATTTTTAAAATATAAATAATCTGTAAATTAACTTTATTATTATTTTATTGTCGTTGCTCTACAGTCTTAATTCTTATGGTTTAACATTACTAATTAGCAATGGTATGTGTCCGTCTTACACAAGTTGTGTCTTAGTGCTGTGCTGCTCCTGGGTGAACTGATAGGCCCATCTCATGGTGTGTGACTGTGTGTTTTGGGCAGTGAATGTGAGGTATCTCAGAGTTTCTGTGGCTACAGTCAGGTGGGGTGCTCGTCGAAGGGTGTCTTGGGTCCATAAATAGAAACCAGCCACTGGAGAATCAAACTTCTGCATCCAGAGAACCTCTCCCGACTCCCGATCCACCGTCACCACCAGACCATCCCCACTGGACGCAAAGTGGGACATTTCTGTTACACACACCAGTTAAACAGCAATTACATACCAATTTAAAAACACATCCACAAGTCATATATATA
>JBBJLR010043039.1:0-12064 GCA_037577145.1 Brachypetersius gabonensis
TGTGTGTGTGTGTGTGTGTGTGTGTGTGTGTGTGTGTGTGTGTGTGTGTGTGTGTGTGTGTGTGTGTGTGTAGGGGCGTGTGGAGGTAGAGATTGGAAAAGAAGGCTTAAAGTTCGAGAACGGTGCCTTCACCTACTACGGTGTGTCGGCACTGACGGCACCCTCCTCTGGTATGTAGGCCAATTAAACTCATTATGTTCTTTAGTGACCCTCTGCCCACCTTAATTCCTAATAATGAAGAAGTAGTGAGAATCAGTCCTGGTGGTCTGCTGAAGATCATAACTTGAAAAGAAACCTGAGCCTCTTTTTTTGTTGTTGTGAAACTGTTCCGTTCTGTGCCCACACAGTGCATCAGTCCCCAGTCTCCACTCAGCATCGACCCCCCAGAGACCCCTTTGAACTGGGAGATGCCACCAGCCCGTCCAGCTACTGTCCAGACTACACAGTCCGAGCCCTCACAGACCTGCAGTTTATCAAGGTGAGCTGGGGGGCGGGGGCTCGGGGGGGTCTCACTGTTCTGGTGTGAGATCAATATGTCTGCATACCATTGCTAATGATGATACTTAAGTCAAGTAGGTTTCATTGTCATTTTGACCATATACACACAGTACACAGTGAAACGAAACAGCGTTCCTACAGTAACAGAGTGCAACACAAAACAGAACTGAACACCAAGGGCAGACAGGACAAAAGAGAGTGCAAAGAAAATACAACAGGACAATATTTTATGCAATAGACAATAGCTTCAGTCTGGACAGCTTCTGTTTTCTAGCTCCTGTATTCTAGACCTGTGTGTGCAAAAAATGCAGTACAGAGGTAAACAGCAATGTTGAGTTAAGCTGGTCCATGAGGACCAGTTTTGACAACCCCTGTGTGTGATTCACAGAAATTGTAGGGAGCCTGTAATGACTATATGAATGACAGGACAGCAAGTGGCTGACTTAGATCCAGTTACATCATTATATTATTTAAATAGTGTGTTTTGGAGAGAAATGAATGACTTTTTCATTGACGCAGATATGGACATGCACTATATGGACAAAAGTATTGGGACATGTTTCAGGGTTTGTTCTAGGCCTCGTATTTTCAGTGAAGTGCTTCACCATACCAAGACATTGTAGACAACTCTGTTCTTTAAAAGATTCCTATGTAAATCTTGTGGAAAGCCTCAGAAAAGTTCTCAAGCTTTAGAAAAGTTAAATATTGCGTATTGTGAAACCGCTTTGTTGTTGCTTCAGTTTTTGCTGGTCTTCAGCACACACTTTCTCCACCACTGTGGAACCCATGAGTGCTAACTGAACACCGGTGGTTTTACTTTTGGAAATCTGTTCAGAATCTGAGCCTCTGCTCTCTATCAGGTGACCCGCCTGCAGTACCTCAATGCCATGATGGCGTCCCGGGTCGCACAGAGCCCTGATGCTCCTGAGATAAAGATCCTGCCTAACAGCCAGACTAAACTTCTGAACGAAAAGAACACTGTCCAAGGTACAGAGCTGTGACTGAGGGTATGGACACACCCAACAGCCTTTGGTAATGGACATTTAGTGCAAGTAACACATTTTATTACCATGAGAAGTTTAAAATGTCTGTAGCATTCATTTTGAGTCTCCTTACTGATTGTAGAATGAGTACAATTTTTCTGTTCTCTTTCTAAATTCATCCTTTGGACTAAGCCTGTTTCTCTTTTCTCTTTCTCCCCCTTCCTTTTTTGAAATTTATTTATTTATTTATTTATTTATTGATTGTTCCCTTTTCTCCCTTATGGAAACCCTAGACTTTCCTCTTCACTTTTCATTCTTTGATGCAATTGACAACTACTGTTAGTGTTCTTTGCATGAGGTAAATGGCAGTTTAGTCTTAAGCATGAGTTCATCCCTTTAAATTCACTTGTCTCCATCTAACTGAACTTAAATGCATCATCAGTATGAACACTCAGGTAAGAGCTCATGTGTCTGCTCCTCTAACTGGCCCACTGGAGTCATCTGATAAGTTATTCCTGTGTTTTGTCCTTTTTAGGTGCCTTTTAGGCATGTTTTATGTCTATCCTTTTCCTCTTCTAAAAAAGAGATTTATAGACTTTTTACCTTTTACCCATGACCTATGTTTCGTTGTTTGTTTGTTTTTATTATTGTTGTTTTAAAGCAGGGGCCAAGCACTAAAGGGACTTTAGCATTAATTATATTTATTGGTTTTCTTTTTCCTACCTTTGTTCACTCAAATTTGTAGTTAAATATGAAGTTTGTTAGGAGTTGAACTGGACATCCACACAGCGCGGAGTGTCCGGTTTAGAACTGATGGAGTACCTAGCAATTTAATTAACTTATTTATTTATTGGTTCTGCTTATCGGATCCTGAACACTGCAGATCTGTTGCAACATGTGTGATTCTTTCTTAGGACTTGTTTTAAATGAATGTCATTCACCAACGTGTTAACATTTATTTAACATTTCACTCCTGTAATGACCAGAATCAGAATTGAATCAAATTCAAATGAGACCCAGCCCTATTGCAGTACTTGGCCCCTCAATACACTGATGAGCCATTTAATAGGTGCATCTGCCTCGTGTGTCTACACACGTGGTCACAAGGCCTGGTCCTGAAGATCTGCCCTCCTGCAGAATTTACTTCCAAGCATAATCTGCCTCACCTGCTCCAGCTGCTTGTTTAGACTGGCTTGATTAGGTGCCGTAGGTGAGGTGAGGGGGAGGGGCAGCATGCTGGATGTAGGTTGGGCCTAAACTAGATCTAAAGGAGGGTTTGTGACCCCTGATCTACACTCATTGACCGTTTTTAGGCTCAATTTATCACATAGGTGCACTTAGTTACATAGATATTAGTTATCAATAGTTTATTATTAAAGATTGTAGTCCCTTTACCCCATCAATGAATTTTGGGTGATTATTGAGGTATTATTGGGTGGTGGATCAGCACAAATAATGATACTGATGTGGTGCGTGCATGTGTGGGGGTGTGTGTGCTGCAGAGTGGGGTAGTCGTCCAGGAAAAAATTTCCAGCCAACAGTGTCCTGTGGCCAGAAACTGACCATGTTGGAACATAAATTGCAGCATCAGATGAATCATCTTCAGTAAGTACAGGGTGGACCAACAGGGTAATAAAGTGGACATTAGGAGGTTAAAAAACTATAGCAGCATTGCAGCATACATACATACACAAGAACATGCTACTGCCATGTTAGTGTCTCTGCTGTGCTGGGAATGATCCACTGCTCAAATAAAACCTGCACACTGTTGGGGTCCTCAATGTTAATGAAGGAGGTAAAGATGATGCAAACCGACTATAGTCTATAGTCTGGAAACTACCACGTGCTCTTTATGGTCAGCGGAGCTCATAAAATGGACAGATGTGTGTAGATACAAGGTAGGTGTGCCTAATAAAGTGGCTAATCAGCGTGTACAGTTGCATGAGACTTACTATTTACTAAAAATCCACTGATTATTCTCTGCTAACAAAAACATTTACAGCATCTTCACCATTTGAGTTCATATATTAGCCAGAACATTTCTTTTTTTTTTTTCTTTCATTCACCACTACAAAAAACCACTGGGTTGTAAATATATATCACCAGACAAGTGTTTTTAATGAGCTACTAAGTGAAAAAATGAGTACATTTAAAGTTAAAGGACAGCCTAGAATTTGTCTCTGTTTCACCACGCATGCAGTTAATAGGAGTCAGACATGCACCGTTTATAGATTCTTTCATCTTATAAAGGAAATTTGTTTTTGACCTGATTTCATTTATAGTTGTGTACTCAACAACGTTTCAGTGTTTAGCAAAAAACATACATTATATCTGTATGAACTGTAAGATTTAGGTACATGAAACACCAAAAACTAAGCGAGTGCAAGCTTGTCCTCATTAATCCATCCCCCTTCTGCTTGTTTATACTGAGCCCTGCTGCATGAGTGCGGGAGTGTGTGGACGTGTGTGGGCATGCAGTGGAATCTGACGGATCTCTCTGGGCTTTGCAGGTGCAAGCAAGATTCAGGAATGCAGGACAGAAGAAGCCGCCCCAGGCCAGAGAGAAGAGTTCTGACTCTCCGTCTAACCTATTTAACTTCAACTCACGCCAGGATTTGATTTTAACTGCTAACTTGATTGTTATTGTAGTTGATTATTCTTTTTTTAATATCTGGGTTTTTATGCGTTTCCGTGCAGGACTTTGGAAGCCTGTTGGACGTCACGTCCTTTGCTTCCCTTTATCTGATTAATCCTCATTTTAATGTTTTCTCCCCTCGTTTCTGTTTACCGTGCATGTCTGATCCATGCAGTCGTGCCTCATTGCCTTTACTGTCTGTCAGAGTCAGCGTGCCTCAAACTGTCGAGGCCTGAATCTGCTTAATGTCATGCTCTGATGTGCCAATAGACATGCGAGTGCCAGCTGGGGCAGCAGGAACTGCTCTGGTGTTTTGGTTGTACGTGTAAGTCAGGAATGCACTACCCAGTCTTATCCCCCTTTTTCATTCTTCTACTTTGAAGTGGTCAAATTACACTGATGCCTACAGGTGGTCTTTCACTGTTCTCTGTCATACATTTGATCTGATGCTCATTTCACCTTTCTCTCAAATTTTTTTTTTTTTAAGATTTAGACTCCCCTACCTGGGTACCTTTTTATATCAGTCAGCTGACATCAAAACATGAAGCAAAGCGTTATCAGATGAGGAGATGTGGCTTCATTTTACATGTCAAAGTTCTGCATTTTTGAAGCTCACCTATTTCTGCTGCATCCATACATGATCAGATACAGATTTTAATATATTTATTTGTTGGCTTAAACATATTTGGTCATATGGAAATGTCACGTCCTCACACCGTCTTATTTTCTTGTTTTGCCAAATGTATGGTCCATGGGGCAAAAAGATCGTTAAACTCTTTTACTAGATTTGATTAAAAAGACACCTACTGAGGATGTGTTGACAGGTCATTTGAAACAGATCATTAGATGCTCAAACCTTTAGATACAACTTTAAATGGAAGCCAGTGGGCTTTTTCTGTTTTTCTAAACCGCCTCAGTCAACAGTGGGGCAGAAGTAGTTCAGGCTATTAGATGGACTTTTGTTTTAATGTGCCTGATTTCTGATGTTTTATAGTGCCACTAAACCTGATGGAGCAGTAAGAGAATCTGAACACTCTGCATGGACAGTGAGGTTCTCTATGATAAAGCACCATCTGAAGCTGAAGATTCGGCCTCTCTAGCCCCCCAGTCTTAAATGATCTCAATATTAAACATGGACTTGGGTCCATATTTAATATTTCAGATCTATTTCAGATTTATTGTGGTGTAACAAGAGTAGGCTGATCCCAGATCAGAATCCTCATTCTTGGAACCTGGACTGAATTGCCTGGTGGAGTCTGTGTGCGAGATTTCCGTCCGTGTAGGGGAGACGCTGACCGGTCTCCCCTCTTGATTGTTGGGTACTCCCTTTAGTTTGAACTTGTCCATGCAGTGTTCTTGGGTTCCTGGACACTGCAGGAGCGAAGCTGCTTGGTTTGTTGCACCACCTGGGAATTTGCATTGTTTTTGGGACAGGCCATGCCACTTCGGTAAAGTTAAGGTCAGCTTCACTGATGGAGTGAACTTCAGGTCCACCTCTCTTTCTACTGGAAAGTGCTTGATGTGCTGTCGCCATGGGGTTGTGGGTTTTCGTCTCAGAAAAAGATGCCAAATGTTTTCTGCACATTTTCTGTATTCACAACTTTAATTACATTCCAGCTCATTTTGAGTGTGCGCGCAAGAGAGAGCGAGAAACTGAAGAAGGTTTTCCCTTTTAGTTTAGTTCACCAGGACTGTGTTTTGTTTTAACCAGCCGAGTAAATTGAGTCCCACCTCTGTCAGGAAGCTTGTGTTCCAAATTCACTCCGCTATTCTTTCATCACCAATTAACCTTCCAGATCACACGGCACTAACGAACTCCGAGACTGGTTCCGAGTCAGTGTTTTCCGCCTGTTACTCTGTTTCTGTGGATTAGTAACCGTCTTTCTCTGCTCTGTTTATCAGGAGACATGCTGTTTTATTTTCCTCTTTGGTAGGATAGAGATTGCTGTATATTAATATACTTAAATCATAGAAACTATAAACAGAATAATTGCTGGCAGATGACTTTTTTTTTTTTCTTCGAATACAAAAGAATAGCTGAATTGTAACCAGCGGATTTTGTAGAAACTCTAAACCTCTCTGTAATATTGAATATTGTATACTGCTTATTGCATCGAATTCTCCCGACTCCTTGACGTTTTCCTAGGAAATAAAAACAGACAGTTGTGAAACGCTCATTGTTCTGTGCTGTATGAAATGACTTGTCCAGGAGCCAGAAGGTGGAGCAGTGACCCACCCCCTTACTTAATGCTCCAGCCAATCAGGGCCTTCTGAGGAAGTTGGTTATATAGAATAGATTGAGGTTGGAATCTTCTCATGAAGGTGGATCTTCAGGACCAGGGTTTGACCAATGTTCAGTGTTCAATTTCACATCATTACATGAAAAATCATTAGCCATTTATATTTACTTATGAATAAAAGCATTTCTATAGAAGCACACAACAAAAGTGGTGATAAGTTTTATTCCAGTATTTTTTTTTTACAGTGTTGTACAAATGTCTTTTTCTTGGAATCACCTTGTTGGTACAAAATACTTTCTGCTAGTAAAACGTAAAGAAAAAAAAATTTAAACAATTAAAGAAATGGAACAAATGTTTTACTGCGAAAGGCTGCAAAGTGCCTCAAGTCTAGATAAAGGAGTTCCAGCCGCATTCAGCACCACCAGTATACTCATCACCGCTTGAGCATGTGCACCGGTTCCTTCACTGGTTCAGGATTAAGTTCGCTGGTCTTTGTTCTGCTTAATGAATCTTATGTGGGTCGCTGTGTCTTAAAAAACATTCCCCTGAAACTGGTCAGATTTGGGGAAAACTTAGTGAGTCTTTGGAAGTTTATCAGGAAGCCTGGAGAACGGTTTAAAACCAGATTAAATATACAAAATAGTCTGGATCTTTGGAAGCAAAACATGAAGTGAGGGGTTACTGTGTGTAAGGTTCAGGCCTCAAGTTAGATGCTTTGTTATACATAAAGATCAGAGCAGTGACAAAAGAATATAATATTGATGTTAAACTGAACTCAGTTCTGTCTGGCAGGCTGGACAAAGAAGAGTCCGGATTTTCTGTTCTTCTGGGTACGGCAAATGCAGAAATGCAAATATTTAACTTTATAGTTAAGTCGGTTTGCCAACAACCAACACAGATGTTCCATTGGTATTATTTCACTCTTCAGATCTGAACCTTGAGTCTAGTTTCTTGTCAGTGTGAGATTAAGTGGCCAATCAGTTACTCAGTCTCTTCTGTTTGGTATGCACTACAGGCCAGAAGTTTGGGCCAAACCTCAGATTTAAACATAAAATGTCCTGCTTTTAAAGATTTTTATTATGAGAAAACATTACAAATACTGTGAGGAGTTTCAAAGAGTAACAGTATACTGTAAGTGGGACATTTTATGTACAAGTTTCATCAAAACAACCCCCCTGCCACAGCAGCACAGATCCACTACATAATTTCCAACAATATTTGGGAATAACTGTCCAGCTCCTGTTCAAGAAACAAACAGTTCTGTCTCATTTGTTGGAGCTCATTTGGAATCGAGACTTTTAAACGACTTATGTTTTGAAAAGCATGGGGACCTGATAAGACAACTTTTTCTCCACAGGGAGGCAGCAGAGACTCATAGTTGCTTTGTCTTCACGCATCCATTACAGTTATCCAGACGTAACATTAACAGACTAAGAATATATTTATTAGCTTATTTAGCTTTAACTGATACATTTCCAACCAAAATTTCACATGATGTTCATATTATTTCGTCTTATAATTTAGAACATGTCAAGACGCCAGATTCTAAAAATATTTTCTTTTGATTCTGTAACAGTGCATCATGGTGATTTTTTCAAGTTGTTTCTTTATAAATGATCAATAAATGTGATCAATAACAACACACAAGCATAAAAACACAGTGCAGTGTCCCCTGCTGTGTATTGGGCTGTGTAGCTGCAGATGACTAGTCAGAGTGCCCGTGTTACTGCTAGTGGGTTGAATGGGGTAAGTGCCAAAATAAGAATTTCACACTGTTCACACCATGTGCTGTGGTGTGGCGAGTTCACATGTGACTATCAGGGCCACTTTTGCTTTATTTCTGTGAAAGGCTGTTGTACACTGAAATAAAATAGACAAAACATTTATTATTATTACTATTATTATTATTATTATTACTATTATTATTATTATTATTGGCCTCTAGCCATAGCTGTGTCTTCATCTCAGTGTGATATCTTCCATTTGAGTGCAGCTGGATAGAAACTCTTGTTGGATTAGGTAGCCAGTAAATGTTGATTAAAATTAAATGATGTCCCTCAAACCTCTATTCTCAGACCACAGGTGTTTTGGTGCTGTATGTAACTGGGCCCAGGTACGTTGCTACATTCACACACTGCCACTTTAAGGAGAAAGAAGTGTTGAGCAACTTCCTGTTACTTCATTCTAAACCAGCTGAGTTCACAACTGTGCGGCTCTCTTCAATTATAAGTGTAGGTGTGGAAAATCTTGTCAGTCTTAAGGCCTTGGTCTGGTTTTTTGTACCATACATGAGGACGGTTATTTCTCTCCCCCAACCTCTCACTGCAGTTTCTGATGTATCATGTTTTCTTTGTTCTAAACAAATTTCCAGCAGATGCTGCTTCTTTGTAGACTGGAGTCTCCCTTTGTCTCTATGTATGTTAAATGGGTCCGTCAGGTTCAGTGTTTGGGCTCAGTTAGAGATCACACTAAATGCACCAAGTCTGACTGAACATGATATAAGAAAAACAATTTGACATTTGGAGCTACAGATCACCTAGCATGAGAACTTCCTAATTCTAATTACAAGAAATGCCTTTTTTTGAAATGTTGGCTGGTGTTAAGAAATATATGCTTACATCAGGTCTTTACTACATCAACAGTACTGTGCAAATGTCTTGACACCTCTTAATTTCTTCATATTTTACTTCCAGAGATCCAGACCTTCTTGTATTTTTAATGTGGTTTTAAGGAATAGTTCTCCAGACTTCCTGACAGACTTACAAAGACTTTCATTTTCAGTCCAGTCCCTGAACCTGACCAGTTTCAAAGGAATGTTTTTTGTTTGTTAGGCCACACAGTGACCTATGTATGAATCATTCAAGCAGAACAAAGCACATCTAACCTAAATCCTGAATCCAGATGATTCCAGATGATCAGGCGGTGATCAGTATACTGGTGGTGCTGAATGCTGAGTGACTGGAACTCCTTTATCTAAGCTCCTTGTACCTTTAGACACAGTGACCTGTGATAAACTGGTCACCTGTTCTGAGTGTTTCTGTTGGACATAATGAAACCGAGGAGATAGTAAAAAAATACTACAATATGACAAGTTTCTAAAACATTGCAGTATTGCAGAATCACATGACATCACTCAGCATGAGTGTGTGCTCTTCATGCCTGAGCTATTACAGGACTGGTCACATATTTTTTTCCCCTTGGATGTTTGACCTATGCCACATCTAATTAATATTTTAGAAGTTGTTCAATAATATTGCAGCAGTTGTAAGAGATATTTTATTTCAGATTAAAAAAAAATATTATGATCTTTACAAACCACTGACCCTCAGCCCAATACTGAGCCTTTTATTTTAGCTTAGCTGGAGCAGGTCATGTTCAATGAGATTCCTCCCAGCTCTCCTAAATTAGAGGTCTTTTGTACTGACAGTTTCTTCCAAAGTAATGGCATTACCATAATGGGTACCAAAATTATGAGAGGAAACCAGAGTTTCCAGTACAAACCTACACAAACAAATTCCCCGGCTGCGAATTGAACTCAGGACCATTTGGCTGTGAGGTAGCTAAATATCAGTAGGTCCAAAATGATGATTAATTTCTAATTTTAGAAATTTGATGAAATATTTTTATAAATATATAGACATCCCCTTACTTGTTATGCATGGTTCAATTGTCATCACTTGGTGTTAAAGTTCTTACAAAAAGTTCCTACAAAAGGCTCCAGATCTAGGAGAGCTGAGAGTAACATCACTGAACCCAACCTGCTCAAGTGCAGCTAAAAATAAGCTCTACAGTGTAATGTCTCAAGTGTTCTCGTGTTTTTCATTTTGTTCTTCTTAAAGCCCTCTATTTTTATTATTGTACATTAAATGAATTTATAACTGTATTTACCTGCTTCTACCAAAGAAAACAACAGTGCATACCAAAGAAAACACCTGTGCATGAATTACAGTACAGTCAATACAGGAGTAACATTGATATTTAGCATTCTAGCATTGCAGGAGTTCAGTGTAAACTGTACAGTACAAATAGGTATTTACATTTGCATTTTCTTTCAGGGTAATGTATTAAGCTAACTTTAAATTAAATTAAATGGGAGCATATTTGGGTGCATATTTAGGGTTTACACTATAAAAGTAGGCATTTTTTTTTATCACATCACAATAACACGGTTTTCACGGTACGTAAGTGCTCTTGGTACATAACCAACTCTTTTTGCGTTTTTACTGTACAGAGAACATATATTCATCAGAACAGCCGTGCTTGTTTATACAGTGTCTTAAACTGCACCTTCTAGATGGACTTGGTTCTATCATTTCTTGCTGAAAATTTTTTTAGGTAATATTTTTGATTGCTCTGACCATTACTGCACATGAACAGTGCAAAAACAGTTATGAAATAAAAGAGAAATTTGAAAATCTGCAATGTTGGTTATTCATTCACTCATGCCAAAATTTACATTTACATTTATGGCATTTAACAGATGCTTTTATCCAAAGCAACTTCCTTTCCCTAACTACAGAGGGCAGTCTCCCTGGAGCAAGTTGGGGTTAAATGTCTTGCTAAGGGACCCAGTGGTGGTGTGCTGAATGTAGGATTCGAACCCATGACCTCTTAGTCCGGAGGCAAGTATCCTACCCACTGAGCTACCTGCAAAATTTACTTTTTTATGTACTTTTACAGCAAAAATTTGTCCTATTAATTTAGATTAAATAATCAGAGAGCTTGTCATTTTTTAATCGCGTGACACCCATAAACATTTTTGTTGCAGCACCTTCATCAGCTGATGATGGTGGCGACAGTGAACCTGGGTAAGTTGGACTGCTTTCAGAACACCTACGCTAAGTTCTGAGTGGAAAACGGCTATTTATAACACATTGTCTGCACTGGATAAAACAAAAGACATTTAAGTTAGTTCTTTTATGTCTTCCATGCTGAACTAAATTGTCTTATTGAAAGTAAGAACATGAATACTCTTGGATGTGTGGGAGCATGTTAGGTGTGTGTGGGTGTGTTTGGTATGCTGTGAAAACTATGTGCTATTAAATGACTAATCTTCCGCCACAGTGATACATACGCTGTGTGTGTGTGTGTGTGTGAGAGAGAGAGAGAGTACTCTATACTCATATAAACATATTTGCTAAATGTGCAAAATTTTACTTTTTGAACCAGAGACACACAAAAAGCAAACAAAAAAAACCCCACTCTAAAATAATTTAAAATCCACACTGTTGACACTTTCAAGGCAAATTCCAGATTATTTTGCGCACACACTCATTTTATACTAAACTAATGAACAAGGAGATTTAAAGGAGAAATTCCAGTGTGATGACACGTGGTTCAGTTGCATAAGTGTGATGTTCTTTAGGTGGACTGATTAGGTGGACTCTAATAATCATATACATAATCATGATCTACAAACATCACAGAAACTGCAGCAATGTATGAGCAAATTGTTTATTTACCTTCATTAATATATATACTGGTGGGCCGTTTTCGGTGTTAACGTGAGACTCTTATCGGGCGAAAAAAAAATATTGCTGTTAATCTATTCACAAAGTTGGGTTGGGAGCTGGGTCTATACTACGCAAGCTATGACCACTTTCACATTGATATTTTAGCGCAGATGTATATGTTGTAGGAAGGAATTAGCGTGTATAGAGGGATGAAAACTTTTCACCAAACCTTTCCTTTCACTTAAGGAAACAAGT
>JBBJLR010043050.1:0-12064 GCA_037577145.1 Brachypetersius gabonensis
TGTGTGTGTGTGTGTGTGTGTGTGTGTGAGAGAGAGAGAGAGAGAGAGAGAGAGAGAGAGAGAGAGAGAGAGAGATAGAAAGAGAGAGAGAGAGAGTCAAAGAATTGTTCTTCAAAATGTGTTCCTGAGTGATGGGGACAGTTAACACAGTTAAATGGCCAAAAAGACTCTTCCCTGAACAGATGACTAGATGTTAGACCCACATGTTTGAATCAATAGTTCATGTTTAAATCAATCAATAGTCTCTCGATCAAAGAGCGGATCTGTCTGGACACACACAGTCACCGTTACACAACACACACATCACCAGGTCAGTGATGAGTCTGATTCTGTTTCTTTTTTGAAAAGTAATATTCATCTTAGACATTAAACAAACTAACATTTTGCCGTAACCTAACATTCTAAATTTTAACAAAAATCTAAATTTGTTTTTGGATATATATTCCAATATTTTCCTTTTTTGAAACGCATGTAAGCACACACTGACTCTGCCTTGCGGTTGTGTTGCTACAGTTTTTGGGGAAGTGGTATGATATCGCCTCAGCCTCCAACTGCCCATGGAGGAAGAAGCACAAAGGAGATTTTCCCATCGGCTCTCTGGAGCTAAAACACAGCAGCTCACCAAACATTCTGAGCATGAAGAGGATCATGTCCAGGTAATGCCTGCTCTCACTCCCACACACATACAATTACATTGCTTTATACAAGCATTTCCAGTCTTTGAACAAACTGAGATTTTCTACGTTTGCATGTTACTCATGTAATATTTACTGAGAATGCAGTCAATATTCTTTACTGTCAAATACATTTACATTATGTTCACCATTGGAGTACTTTTATTAAGCAGAAAATGTCACAGCTTTTATTAATCACATTTACCTACAAAAAACTACCTAATATAATTATAATTGTAATTATAAAATGATAATGTATGCACAATTTATGTGTGTTTAGAATGACCCATTTTACAAAATGTTTACCTCTTTGTTTAAAGTTTATATCTATATTTTATTTATATGTGAGTATTCCTTGTGAATTTTTGTACTCTGTTAAATTTGGAGTCACACTGTCTCGACTTACTGTATACAGGTATATAGAGATGACTATACAGATGGCAATAAAGTTTACTTTGGCCTTCTCTTTTCAGAAGTTACCTCTGCAGTTCTTTCTTAAACGTCTGGGGAAGCGTAGCTTTTCAGGATAGCTCCATAAATTAGCACATTTTCTTCATTAGCCTTTAAAAACGTTTTGGAAAAAGGTAGAAGATGGATGGATGGATGGAAAAGTGTTTTGGATCAAGTGGTGTTGATTGCTGTCAGACAGGGGGGCTGGGGTGGGGTGGGGGGGTGTTACAGGGGGCTAATCATATTGCTACCTATGCTAAAGTGCAACCAGATGTCAGCCATGGAGGAAGGACAATGCACTCCTTCTCCTAATCTAACATCCAACCTTAGCACCAAAAAGTATTATCTGTGGCTTGCAACAATACTAGAACTCTTTTGGTGTTATTCACAACCATTTATAAAAATGTTCTTTAAAGACACATTTTAAAAAATGTTTTGAATCGACCAGGCAACTTTCCCTGTGAAGCTTATATTTTAAGTGCAAGGCAAAGAACTATTGATGCCTTCAGATAGTTCTTTAAGTGTTTTAAGTTTCTTAACTACCTTTTTTGTTCTGTGAAAATGTTTTTGCAGCTCAGTCTCCTCTCTGTTTGAAAACGCTGAAATGAAAAGTAAAATCAAGAAAAAATTCTATTTAAAAAAAGAACACAAAATGTTCCAAACCTTTTGAGAGTCAGTGTGAATGAGTGATACAGAACAGACCCTCAGTCCCTAAAGCTGATTTTGCAGGCATGGACAGTGCAAGTTGATCACTGGCAACTATGAGCTGACTGAGACCCCAGGAAGATTCTACTACCGCAGTGTCAGTAAGTACACACCCGGCCAGATACGCATTCAAACGCAATGGAAACTACTTTTAGAATAAAAGGTTGTTAAATGTACATAAATAAAAGACCACTTTTCCCTTTTTGTCTGTTCACTGTTTGTACAATTTGCGACAGTTTGTGTGTGTGTGTGTGTGTGTGTGTGTGTGTGTGTGTGTGTGTGTGTGTGTGTAAAATGCACAGGGTGTGTGTAAAATGCACAGGGTGTGTGTAAAATGCACAGGTTGCTATTCTTTTATGGACTATTGTAGTGTGAAAAATAAGAATTGCCTCCATTTGTGTTGTGAGAGCAGTAGTGTTTGTATAGCAGCTTTTCTATGTGCTGTATTCCAGCATCTTCACTCCTGATTCAGTTTCTGATGGGATAAAACAAAATCACACATTCACACACTCTGCTCTTAACGTCACTATTTTAATTGCTGCAATTGTAAAATTATGTGAGTGTAGTTTAACATTTCCAAGGTATAATCGATTATTTATATGTATTATTTTTTCATTTTCTCCAAACATTTTTTATTTGTAATTTTGAATGAAGTGTGGTCAATGTATTAAACAACAGTGAAGTGCACATTTTACACAGACACCCTGCTACAAATGACAAAAACATTTTTTCCCATGGCGGTATGATAAAATAATTTAAATGCATTAAATTGCACATTAAGAACATGGAACCGGTTCCTGACCCCTGATGGTCTTGTGTTCACACAGAATGGTCAGCTGATGTGGACGCCTATGTGGTGCACACCAACTACGATGAGTATGCGCTGGTGGTCATGCTGAAAGAGCGGCAAGGAGGAAACAAGACCACCTCCGTCAGGCTGTACGGTGAGAGGCGCACAGATTCAGTTCACGCACAGATTCAGTAAAGTCACCGGACTGGAAATAGTGCTTTGAGCTTATTAAAAGCTCAAAGTTTTTTATTAGCATCATTCATTTTTGGGGCAGTTGGTGGTCTAGTGGTGAGGGAGATGCAGTTTGCATTAAGTTTTTATTGCTTTATGTGAATGGACAATGAATAAGACATTTACATTTACTTATTATTTAGCTACGCAGGGAGTTATAATAGTCCTCTCTAGTTATTTTTCAGTTCTTTTTCCCAACACATCAAATATTAACCTAAACTTTACTATTAAAATATATTTTATTTTGTTCTGTTCTATTTTATTCTTTTCTGTTATGTTCTATTCTGTTCTGTTTTATTTTAATTTCGTTTTATTCTGTTTTATACCATTCTGTTGTTTTATTCCAGTCTATTCTGTTGTTTTATTCTATTCAGTTTTATTCTATTTGTTCCATTCTGTTCTGTTTTATTTTATTCTGTTTGTTTTTATTCTAGTATAATCTACTTTGTTCCATTTTGATCTGTTCTGTGCTGTTCTGTTCTATTTTATTTTATTTTATTCTATTTTTTTTTTTTTTTAGCTTAACGTGTGTTATTGCCCTCTGCAGGACGTAAGATGGAACTGCGGCCAACTTTATTGGAGGACTTTAAGAACCTGGTGGCTGAGCAGGGAATGAGTGCAGATTCCATCTCCATCAAACAGAACAAAGGTACACACACGCACACACACACACACACACACACACACACACACGCACTGGTGTTACTATATTTGTGAGAATATTCCTCCGTAATATTGCGTAATAATGGCTATCAGTAATTATTGATCAGTAATCAGTAATCAGTAACTTTAAACCTAAACCGCAATAACAAAAAAGGCAATCTTTTATTTTTCTGAAACAGATTAAATGAAACGGCATGTTTTTGATATGTCGCCTTAATATTATTAAGATGATTGTCCGATCGAAATTCTTATGCCTTGTTAAAACAATTCCACTGCCATTGCCTTTCACACCATTTTCTCCGCTCTCAAAAAATATTTGCCACATTTTTATGGAACAACAAATGCCCCCGACTACGTTTATCCCTTCTTTACCTGCCCTGTGACTACAGAGGGCTCCAGCAAACGAACCTCAGGTTCATGCTGCCATGTTTTACTTCTCTACAGCGTGGCTGGACATCTAAAAAAAGTGAAACACAACTTTATTTGCAGTTATATCTGTATTCGTCACCAACTAAAATGTCTTATAAAGCAGATCAACAATCTTTCCAGAGAAATACTATATCAGTCTGGCATGCTAACGCTTTTTTAGGTGAATCCATAACTCTGTCAGTCCTGGGAAGACACTAGTTTTACCCCTGGGAGGAATAATATGTAGCCTATTTAAAAATGGAATGCATAAGGGTATAAGTTAGGACATGTGTACAAAGATGGTGCGTTTGTATCTTTCTCACAATTAGTTGAAATATTTGCTCTTCCACAGAAACACTTCCTTAAAATGTTTACAGATAAAAGCTTTGTATATTCTTAAACTAAAACCTACCCATTATCTACAATAGAGCAAGTTGCTCTAAAGCATATGAATGATAGATGGGGTGTGTCTTGTTCCTCTATTCATCTGCATGGAAGACTGATCTCCAGACTGAGATAACTAAAGAAGATTGAGGAATTAACTCCATGAATACTAGATATAAATTATTACAATGTAAGTGGCTTATGAGAACCTTCATAACAACAGTCAAGCCGCACAGATTTAATCATAGTATAACAGATACAGTACATGCATTAAGTACAATGAAGCAGTTGGTACTCTTTTTCACAGTATGTGGCACTTTAAGGAACATCAAGCATTTTGGAAGGATGTGCTTCAGTTGGTCTCTGCTCTAATTTGGGCGACCACCCTGCAGGATCCTTAACTATGTCTACCCCATATCTATCCTGTTGATTTCAAAGTATGTGCAAAAAAACACAAAATTATTAATTTTGGTTCATTACAAGCTCTGTGGGTTAAGGAGATGTCAGCTGAAAAAATGTATAATAAAAGGGAAAACCAAAGACTTCTTTAAATGATGGAGAAGGTTTTTACTCTTTGTATCCATGTGAGGTGGTCTGGTGAGAGATATGGATTGAAGCGAGACAGTTTTGATGCTTTTGTGCTTCAGCAGCCCAATCATTGTTAGTGCCAGGCTAATCCTATGATGATGGAAGCAAAACACCCTTGTTTACTGTGTATGTGATGTTTTTAAACATTTATTTATATTTATTTATTATATATGTTATTATTATTATTATTACTATTATATTATTATTATTATTATTATTATTATTATTATTGTTATATTTTGTTTCTTTCATTTCTCACTGTTTTGCAGTTTCCCTTTGTTTAGTCTGAAAACGTATTTTTAAAAATTCTGAAAGGAAATAATATTGCATTGAAGCTTTGCTGAAAATAACCAGACAGCACAGTTTTTGAAGTGAAAAATGTATGAATTCAATACACTCTTAAAATGCATCTTCCTTTTGAGGAATGTCCCCATTTCTATAGATTTCTACAGAGATAAATACATACACAGAGGGCCTATAAATACATCAGTTGCTTTTTCACTCTCTTCTTTTTAGGCGAATGTGTTCCAGGGGAGCAGACCACCCCGCAGCCTGAAGCGCAGGTAATAATGCAGTTCTTTACTGTCAGTTAATTTGTGAAGTTGCTGTCATAGCTATGAAAAAAAAACAAAATCCATGGCTGTTATTCCAGCAACACAAAACACTGTATTAAAAAAGTAACAGAAAATTAGCAGTTTTAATGATTCCTAATTGAGACTTTATCACTTCACCGTCCTCAGTTTTTTCCTGAAGTTCTTTTTGATGCCATTTATCAACCTCCCAGTTCCATAATGCTTTTTATTCCCCAATTGCTATTGCCTGGTGAAGGTGAGGGCGAGGAGGGCTCTAGTTCTGCCAGCACCGGAGGAAGGTTCTGGAGACGATACTCTTGTATTTAAAGGAGCGGGTAAGTCATGATCCATTTCTGAACGAGTCTTATTCTGGTTACTTTGTGTGGGTGTCACGCTTCAGTCCCTCTCTCTCATAACTACAGAATTTACACAGTGGTCTCATAGCTTTGACTGAAAAATCTATCCTAAGACTGAATGATTAAGATTTATAATAAATCTGCAGTTTGAGGAGAAGTTCCCACAACTCTGAGTGGGCCAGCAGAAGTAAAGCAGAGTCTGTGTGTGACTATAAACGCTCAAAAATTAAAAAAGTTACTGGGAGATATGAGGACCTGACAATGTATGGACAAATGGCTTGCTACCCAGACCAGGTTGCATGAAATGTGTATGTTTGTGTGTGTGTGTGTGTGTGTGTGTAGAGTCCTGTAAGGGTAAGCCAGATTCGGGCCCGTGTTTTGGGCTTTTCCCACGTTTTCACTATAACTCCTCCCTCATGGCCTGCCAGGAGTTTGTGTTTGGAGGCTGCATGGGCAACGAAAACAACTTTCAGACTGAGAAGGAGTGTCTGCAGACCTGCCGCACTGAGGGTGAGCGAGACATGGCACTGGATGCGCTTTTGTGTGCTTGGTATGGTGTGTTTTCTATATACTGGACTGTGCAGTGACTTACTGGACCCTTGAGTCACACACTTCACAGCACATAGATGTTCTACTCCATTACAGTTTTGCACACTGTACAGATCTTGTTAGTGTAATGGCACCACACAACAATTATTAGTGTGAATGCTGCTGCATAATTAAGCACCTAGCAACACCATAGCAAACACCACAGTTACTATAGCAACCATGCATAGCATGCCTCATTTTTTCCAGTGGAAATGCGTTCTAATTCCTAATTATAGTGTAACAAAAATATTTTTTTCTGTATATATTTTTTTTTAACCTTAGTTTAGCCTTAAATTATTTAATATCTTTATTGCACCGTCTTATTGGCTGCCTCAGGGGCCCACAAATACAGAATCTAGAATCTTGATCTTGATTACAGTGTGTAAATGTGTGTACACTGTAATAGGAGTGCTGCTGTATAAATATAAGGCCCTAAGGCCTCTGTGTGTGTGTTTATTTGCAATGTATATACTTGCTCCTGTGTTTGTGCTTATAGCCGCCTGCAGGCTGCCTATAGACGGTGGTCCATGCACCGCTGCTCAGGAGCTGTGGGCTTTCGACTCGTCCAACGGCAAGTGTGTGTCCTTCAAATACGGAGGCTGCAAGGGCAATGGCAACAAGTTCTACAGCCAAAAGGAGTGTGAGGAATACTGTGGAGTAACGAAAGACGGTAAAACATGCAAACACAGACATGATCATTCACACAAAGAGAATGTTTAGTGGCATCATGTGCTTGTGTTACATTCTCGTTTTAAGGTCTAAGGGTGGCAAAGGGAGTAATACAGTAATATAGGCATGTGAAGGGAAATTAATAAATACAATTCAAACAGTGTATAGAAGCAACCCAGTGTCACGTACAAACAACAAACAAAACCACAACAAACATATAGTAACAGACAAAATGACAAGGTCGACCTCAGACGAAAGAAAAGAACAAATCGAGGGCCCTAAACTGACTAGCCCAAATCTAGCTTATCCATAATCTACTAAGGGTGGCAACTGCCTTTAAGCAATTGAAACCTCAATAGTAGAAGAAGCTAAATGATTTCTTAACATTCATCATACAACATAACATGACAAACTAACATTAACCAACATCCTAAAACAAGATTTCATCCCTGGTGCACTTTTAACTGTGATGTTGAGGCCAAATTACATGAAATAAGCATCGAGAATTAGAATCAGAAAACTTTATTGATCCCAAAGGAAACCGCTTAGGAGATACTAATTAGCCGAATCAGCACCTATGAGGTATAGAGGGAGAGACCAAAACACAGACTTGCCTCTGTGGCATATAATGTATACATAGGATACATGCGCCACATAATTGTTGTCATGATGTACTACATTTTTACAGATCTCTATATTAATATCTTATATATTAATACTTTGTATCTGATATTTCAGGTGATGAGGAATTTCTCAAAACAGACTAAAGAGCAGCCGAGCGTTTCCAGTAGACCGAGCCAACGCTGCAGATGTCTGCTTACATTCAGTAGCCCTAACCCTAACCCTAACCCTAACTATTTGTCCATTATGGTCACAGTGCTGCAATTACACTCAATAAACAGAGAGAAGTACATTACCCATGCCTCATATTGTTTCATAAATAAGTCCACACTAATATATGGGTTTGGAAATGGTAAAGAAAGAAATGGTAATATAGACAAAGAACAGACTGCAGAGCAAAGCATGCAGTGTGAACAAAATTCTTTTCCACGTTTAAGTGAAGCAGTAGGCAGCCGGAGATTAAGCGCCTGGGAAGCAGTGTGTGTGGACGGTACCTTGCTCAAGGGCATCTCAGTGGTGCCACATGGCCTTCCTATCGCAGGGGCATCTCCCTAATCACCAGGCCACCAGCTGCTATGACTGTTTTGTAACTGTGGGTTGGACTTTTTAACAATTTTTATAAATAACTGCATGTGATGTGTGTCATGAACCACATCAGCCAGTCTATTTCAGAATACTGAAGTGGATTTACACGTGCTGTTTGCACGATGCTAGCCGGTTGACTTCAAACTCCTGTTATTTTGTAGCTACGTTAGTAATGATAATTATCTTTAGTGCAAAACAAAAAAGGCACAGTTCACACTAAACATGCTTTGGCTGATCAACTGCATTTGATGTAACGGGAAAGCAAAATTCTAAAATTAATTTTGGGGCAATCAACCATGTACTGTTGTAAGTTGTAATACTAGCAGCGCCCAGCAGAGGTCAGTATTGACTGGACCACGAATTGCGCTCTATCGTGCCATCTTCCTTTCTCTGGTTTAGGCTGTTGACCAGGCACAGCTTGTGTGTTTGGCGTACCGATGGTAAAGGTCAGGATTTGGGTAAGGGCATCTCTTCCCAGACCAAGGCAAACGGGGCAGATTCTGCCCTGAGCCCTAGCAGCATGGTCCAGCTTCCTGCCTCGCAGATTCCCAGCGTTCTGGGCCGCCAATACTGGCAAGAGAATGCTGGGAATATCCGGAGAGGAAAAAGGAACTGACGGCTTTCTGTGACCTTCCGGCCAGGGCCACATCACCTGCTCACACACACACATACACTCGCAGGCTCTCTCATAAAGCAGCACAAAATACTGAGAGACATACAACAAAAAAATTATAGACGCCTACTAAACCCTCGTCCGTGCACGTAGACTTATAATAAGAGACTGCTTCAGCCAAGAAGGCAATTCTCTGTGTGTGCACATACAAACACACACACACACACACATGCTCATACATACACTGATCATGCATAACATTTAAACCACCTAATACGGTGTATTAAGTCATACAGATCTGGTTCATGGACTCTCTGAAGGTGTGCTGAAGGTCTCCTATGAGCTGTAAGGTCAGGCCTGCATGGATCAAACTAGTTTGTCCAGCGCATCCCGCAAATGCTTGATCAGACTAAGATCTGGGACTCTGGAGGTCAAGTCAACACACTGAACTCTTTATTATGTTCCTTAAACCATTCACATTATACTGCTAAAAGAGACCACCAGCATTAAAGAATACCGTTACCAGGAAGAGGTGTATACTTGTTTTGTAACGATGTTGAGGTAGGTGCTATGTTTTTGTATCATCCACATTAATACCAGGACCAAAGGTTTTCAAGTAGAACATTGTCCAAAGCATCACACTCCCTCTGCCAGCATGCCTTCTTCTCATAGAGCATCCTGGTACTTTATCTTCCCCAGGTAAGTGGGGAACACTCAGTCTTTCATATGCTTTAAAACAAAATGTGATTCATGACATCAAGCCACGTCCTTGCTTCATGGTCCAGTTCTAATGCTCACATACTCAATGAAGGTGCTTTCATTGGTGGGCATGTGCTAGCTGACTGGTCTGCAGTTGCGCAGCCCTTATGGGCAGCAATCTGTGATGCACTGTGTGTTCTGATAGCTTTCCATCACAGCAAGCAGTCCCATTTTCAGATATGTATGTTAGTGTAAAGTGTATAAGTAAGATAATAAAGTAAAAAAAGTAGCAATTTGTCACTTGTGACCACAGAACAGCACACAATATGAACAGTGTGATATTGTTCAATGCACTTAAACTCATTCAGCGGAGTGAAGCAGTGTGCTGCCAGTTGCACAGCACTAGGGAGCAGTGGGTGGGGATGCTACCTTGCTCAAGGGTACCTCAGTGGTGCCATTGGCAGTCTTGGGATTCATACCCACAACCTTTTGGTCACAGGGGCAGATACCTAACCCAGTTCTTCTGTGGGATCAGACCAGATGGGCTAGCATTCATTCCCCACATGCATCGCCGAGTCTTAGGTGTCCATGACCCTATCGCGGGTTCACCGGTTCTCCTTTGATGGACCCCTTTTGGTAGGTACTGACTATTGTATACCAGGAACATCCTACCAGAACTGCAGTTTTGGAGATGCTCTGAACCAGTTGTCCAGGCATCACAGTTTGGCCCGTTTCAAAGATACACAGATCCTTATACTCTTCCATTTTTCCAGCTCCCAACACACCACTTCAAGAACTGATTGTTCACTTACTGTACTCTAATATAACTCAGGTTCCACTGCTGCAGGAACATTAAGCTGTTTCACTTCACCCGTCAGTGGTTTGACTGTTGTGGCTAATGGATGTACACACTCTGTTACAAACATTTTCTTTTACAGAAGAACCAGCATGAGTCTTAAATAAAATATGCCATAAAAGTTTTTTTGGAGTAATTCTATTGAAGGACCACTTCAGAGTCTATAAAAACATGTAGAACTGTACTTTTTACTATGCACTTAAAAAACTCAGACCTCAGCTTTCAAATAAGGATCTGGGAACTGTCCCAGAGTTACCCCTGTCTAACAGAAGATAAAGAATTTCCTATTGGACAATTCTCACTTAAAGAGTGAGGCTGTTTTCCCTAGAGGTTCATGTATAACATTCATGGAGGTTTCTGTACCAGAAACTTTTAGTTTATTTCTGTGTTAGTGCTAATTTCTGATTAGTACATTTCTGAAGGCTGAAAAAGATGAATTCGTGCTGCTTTTCATGACAAATGTGTCATGAAACCCAACATTTCATCCCTAAGTATACAAATTATACTGAGGAAGGATAATAAAAACAATCTGACTTGACTTGAATGTACCTGACTTGAAAGAAAACTTAGTTTCCAAATATGGACCGGGGAATAAAAGGTACACAATGAACCTTTAGCAGTATTAATAATAATATATTGTTATATATTGACATACAGTACTGTGCAATTTCTTTAAAGTCATTTTTCTCAGGTCTCTCAGATTTTTGCTTGTAAAAAAGTGGTAAGGAGAACACAGGTTCGGTTCCAGATTTCTCCTCGTTTCCTCCAGCCGTTGTTTGGATTTGCAAAATTCCACCAGTAGCTCCTGATTTAAGAGTCCATAATGTATATACACAGCCCACAGTCAGACCTACTTAATAGATGATTTAAGACACTTTCATACCGGACAGTCTTTACTTTAACCCTTGCTATTACTTGTTCTTTTATTACATTTAAAGCCTTAAACAATGCATTATATACAACTGTCTCATACCACAATCTAGCCATGAAAAGATCATGTTTATAATTTAACCTACAATTTGGACACAACTAAAAATCCACACACATACATCATAAACATCATGGAAGTTTTCAGCTTACACTCACATTAATATGATCATACATTGAGAAAATGTTTCTACAGTACATATCTACACTACACATCAAAACAGTCAACAGAAAAGGAAGTGTGTGAGGGTGGGGTTGGGCGGAAAGGGGGTGTGTGAAGATGGGGTTGGGCAGAAAGGGGTGTGTGAAGATGGGGTTGGGCAGAAAGGGGGTGTGTGAAGATGGGGTTGGACAGGAAGGGGGTGTGTGAAGATGGGGTTGGGCAGAAAGGGGGTGTGTGAAGGTGGGGTTGGGCAGAAAGGGGGTGTGTGAAGATGGGGTTGGACAGAAAGGGGGTGTGTGAAGGTGGGGTTGGGCAGAAAGGGGGTGTGTGAAGATGGGGTTGGACAGAAAGGGGGTGTGTGAAGATGGGGTTAGGCAGAAAGTGGTTATGTGAGGGTAGTGCACAATGCCTTACTGTTGACTATGTACTGTTGACCCTTTCTGCCCAACAGTGTTGTGCAAGTTACTTCCAAACTGTAATACATTACAGATTACTTATTACTGTCATTTAAAAGTAATCCCT
>JBBJLR010043060.1:0-12064 GCA_037577145.1 Brachypetersius gabonensis
TCTCTCTTTCTTCCTTTCCTCCTCCACACTGTATTTTCTGTACCCCTGTCTGATTTGGCTTAATTTAAATCAAATAAATAAAATAAATAAATAAAAAAAATCCAGATTCAGATCAGCATACACTTTCAAGCCCCACTTGGCAAAGCAAAGGTGCTTTGAGAGTTTCATAATCACCAAAGAGCTTCATAATCTGTTTGCTAAGATGCCAGACACGACAGGTTTAAAAAAAAAAAAAAAAAAAGATTTTGTAGCTGCGCTTGATTGACTTCAGTCAGGTGTTATAGTAGCGTTCGTCTGATGCTGTTTACCACCAGCCTGCAGCTCAATGTGTAGTTTCCTGTATTTTACTTTGGACAGTAAGTGTGTTTTGCCAATTGTAGAACATCTACAATTTCAACATTAAAACTGTGAAAAACTGTCAGAAGAGTGACTCGTCTACTCATGCATTTGATGTTTGGACACTGCACAGGTCCAGAGGCTGAGGGTTCGCAAGATGGCGACCTCAGAAAAACGCGATGTGTAAGGCAGACACGTACCTGTGTGTGACGTGCTGCTGTGTGACAGTCTGCAGCTCGGCCTTCTGGGAGCTGGAGCTGAGTGACTCAGGCTTGGAACTGGCGTCTTTGGTCGCCAAGAACGTGGCCCTCTGAACTACAGGCACAAACAGAAAAATAAAAAGCACTTTCAGATGCTGCGACAGTTCTTTAGAACCCTCAGCCTCTGCAACTGTCACCCTTTGAAGAAACCGATCTCTTCACAACAGCTCAGGAGGCCGAGGGAACTTTTCCACTGCGCAAAGCTTGTCAGCACACCAAAACACTCCGGAGAATTTACGACACGCAGTGACACAGACTTCAGAAAACAGTGGGGTTTATGGAAAACATATTTAAGAAGTAAAGCAGCAGTTATCTAATGAAGTGAGTCATTCCAATTTAATATACAAGTTTAATTCTGAATATTCAAAATGCCCTGCACACACATTTCAGATTTACTACCCTAATGAAAGACACTTTAATTTATAGAGTTTACTGCCAAATATTATTGTATTGTGTTATTATCTTTCTGAAGACTCAGGATGTCTTTAAGTTCTCTTATAAAAATCCATTACAGAAGAACAGAGTTCGCTCAAGAGAGTTTCTGATCTTGGGTGTTTGAATAAAATGGTCATGGTTACCTTCGAATGCTTTGGCTGCATCTACCAGGTCAGACCAGTCAAGTCCACTGTCTGCACTGGCGTCTGGAAGAGGGATGAGAGGGGGGTCCTGCATGGGCTGTCTTCGTGGCTCCGGATCAAAAACACTGCCATCTGCGGAGGTGAGGTCTCCTGGAAAGGAAGAGCGAACAAGCGAGTGAGAAAGAAAGAAAGAAAGAAAGAAAGAAAGAAAGAATAAGGGGTTGCTGGAGGGCTGGGGGTGGTACAGTCTACAGTCTACACCGTACTGCATTATGAATGTATCTAATTGGTCCATTAATGCTGAATATTAATATTTATGGGATCCTCAGACATACAAGAAGCTTCTTAATGTAAGATCCATGCGCTAGGTTTAATTGTTCATTCAGAGTTTGTAGGAACTGGACCAAGAGTTCAGCTCTCAATAAGCAAAGGAGGAACAGGTTTGAATGACAAGTTGGTCCAATCTCAAAAACGGTTGGAATTAGAATGCACAGTACTGCACAAATATCTTAAACATCTGAGAAAACAATAGGAAAAGCCATTTGTCTGGGCAGTGATCATACCTATAATGTAAAATATAAACAAACACAAACAATAGACTGTGATTTGATGTCAGGGAAGCTTAGAGAATACAAAAATCCTTGTTTCTGTCTCTCACCCAAAGACTTGGCACCCTGTGTGTAGGAGTTTTGCCGCAGGGGGGTATTTCGTGTGGTGGGCGAGCGTGGCATGGTGGAGAGGCCGAACAAGCTGTCACTCTGCATGCCAGACACAGGCTCCCTGTGGACACTGAAGATACTCTCGTCAGAGAAAGTGCGCTGCAGGGAGCGGGGACACGGCGTGGACACTGAGAACGAGGGCTGAGGGGAGATACCAATGAGAGTGAGTGATAAAAGAGCTTTGTGCATGTCATACAGCATAACTTTTTAGGGCTGACATGATTAACTGATTCTAACAAATGATTCCATTGCTGCCAAATTATAATAATTCTTCATGAATCGTCTCATTAAAAAAAACAAAAAAAAACAACAACCTGGGTATCTTCAGGACGATGAATGAATGAATGAATGAATGAATGAATAAATAAATAAATAAAGGCATGCTCTTTCTCCATAAAGGAATGCTCCCCAACAGGTACAGCAAGATTGTTGGACATGAAGATGGAGGAGTCAGACTGCAGTTTACCGTAAAAGCAGCAATATGGACGTATGTTTAAAACAGAAATCTCAGTTAGCTAGCCTATTACCAGACCAAACTAAATGAAAGCCAAAATCAATGTGTTTCCCTTTGCTTATCTTATGTTTCAGTATGTTGGTTAGTGTTATGTGCTGCCCAGGCACTAGAGTGTTTGTTTGTATCTCTCTCTACCATTCTGCCTCACATGTGCTGATTTGACTAATAAGTATTGCTTTAATGCTTGTTTCTGGCCATCTGGCCTCACCAACAGGAATCATTGTTTCCTGATGAGAAACAGGGAATCACAATAAACAAGCACCTGGAAGATTTAGCAGGTGGGATAAGAGAGGAGATCTTGTTTGCTGGCTAATGGTGGAGATGTAAGCTGCGCCCGAAATCGCATACTACCCTACTATATAGTGGCGAAAACAGTATGAGAGGCGAGTAGTGAGTCCGAATTCATAGTATTGGAAAAACAGTAGGCGAGAAGTTCCCGGATGACCTACTGCTTCCGGCCGAATTCTGTAGTAGACAGTCGCTGGACACTGCACTATCCCATAAGGCAGCGGGAGAGGCGGCGGCATATTAAAAATGGCGGAAAACAGAGACGTGGCTCTTTTCAAGCGGAAGTACTTTAAGGAAGACGTTAAATTACACGTTCATTGTGGTTAAATTACACTTTTAAGAAATGCCCTATGTAAAGGTAAAAAATAAGGCGCTGTTGTGACGACACACGTCACGTGACAACACCAACACAGCGGATGCAGTTCGTCCGAATTCCATTCATACTGCCCTAATTCATACTGTATAGAACCTACCGTTAACAGTAGAGCAGTACGTTCTAACTCAAATGTAGTACCTACTGAAGTAGTATGCAATTTTGGACGCAGCCGTAGCCTTTTCTTGCGATTGATTATTGTGTTCTTTGCTCTCTCTCTTTCTCCCAGTTTGATATAATGTGTGGAGGGGTCGCTTGGTCTCGGCAGTAGATACTCAACAGAGAACAACTCTGTCTAGACAGAGCTTAAGGGGCAAGTGCCACCCACTGTAATTTTTGGCTACGCAGTTTAGGGTTTAGGGCACTGCCTGTGGTCCACACTTGTAGTTTTGTCTGTTACTATCTGTCGGATGTGGGTCCGCTTTCTGTTCCACATCTGGTAAAGTGAATTGTTAGATATTCTAATGCATATGTATCTTTTCATCCTAACACACAGTACTTTATGCTCCTACAAGCTCTGTCTGATTGCCACTTGCATTGTGTGAATTATCTGACAGAGTTCAATTGCGAATTGCAGTGCTCTCTTTAAATAGCATAAATATGACGGACAGCAGTCAAAAATAAACATTACTATTAGTATAGGCCTACTGTATTGTATTTTAACATGAGTCTTTGTAGTGGTACGTGGAGAGCCAAATATTTTCTGAGGAAGTAAAAAAAAAAAAAGAAACCCCAAAAAACAGTATTACCCAAATAATTATGTATTTGTAAAAGCTATACTAATTCAATAAACAATATTTGGTGTTCAAACAATGATGGGAGGTTTTAACTGAACTCAAGCACTGTGATACTTGGTATAGAAAAGAAAATTCTTGTTTGAAGCCCTGAAAAACACTAAGCTGACATTTATAGAGCTCTAATATCCAATTCTTACATGCTTTGCTTGAGTTAAGGTGACAGGACGAGCTAGTTGTGTCTGCAGTTGTACCGTAGCTTTGCTGCAGGTGGGCGGAGGGCTGTCCAGAGTGATGAGTTTCTTTAGGTCCTCTTCTATGGTGGATTTGGAAATGTGCTGAGGGGATTGGGTCACCCTCATTGTGGCCCGCAGCTGCGGCTGCCCACCCAGGTGCCCATCACTTTGATGCCGTCTGAAACAAAGAGGATGAAAACAAAGCAAAAGCCATTTAATAAGAGCACTGTTCTCTTTTCTTCAGGGTCATGGGGCAGAGAGATACTGACTGAGTAATGGAGAGTCAAGCATGCAAACACATCAACTGCCCAAATACACAGATCTGAAACCAGAAACAGCAGAGTAAAACAGCTGCAAACGTAGCAGCTGGTGATTCCTCAGCTTTGGAATCCATCAATTATTCATCAATGTGACATCTTTATTAAACCATTCTATAAATGCTATACCAATCAATCATATTTGTCCAAATAATAATGAACAAATCTGTTCATTAGATATTCGTTTGACTCACTTCACTACTGTAAACCTGTAAACTGCATTCAAAATGCAGTAAAAATGTGTCACAATCTCAGATCAAATGGATTTTTTCAGCAGCAAAGATAAACAATGCATTTACAAATTTGGCCACTAGATGGAAACAACGCAACCTTACTGAAACCTAATAAGGCAGCTGCAGTACTTCATAACCCTGAAGCAGCTGCGCAACTGTATCAGCTCCTATGGACCTTTCCCCCTCAGGTCAACATAACTCACATTCACTCCCATAAAAACCTTGGGACTCTGTGCAAAGTCAGTCTTTTGGGATTCCCCGGCTCTAAATGTAACATATGAAAAACGCACAGGTGAATCAAACACGTGATCTGCAAACTTAAATAACAAACGTCCCAGTTAAGCTCACCCAAATGTCTGGCTGAACAGTTAAGACATTATTTTCACAGAGGAAGTTACAATTACACAATAATCTCTCATTTAATTATTTATAAGATATACATCTTTAAATTGGAAGTCTGGGCTGTGCTTAATGGGTACATGTTGTACCCTTTAAGAACACCCCTGTTCCAAATAAGCTCACAACTGTGAATTTAGTTGTAATTTTTATTATTTTTATTTAATAAAGGTCACAAAATTATCATATTGTGTTGCACTGAAAAAACTTAAAGAAATGTAAACTGAATTTATACAGGAAAATTATATGCGGTCTCTCAGATTGTTTGAACGTTACAATGTTTAAATGTTTTATTTTTTTTATAAATCATTTAGTTGTTATTTTATATTTGATGAAAGTCAAACAGCATTAGGCCTAAAAGCATTAACTTGCACTAACATCATATTGAGAGGCACATGAATGATCATAATTGAAATTATTTAACTGTTTTGGGGAAAACTGTTGTTAATCACCCTCTTGATAAAGACGACATGCCTCTTTTACTTTTGGGGCAGGAGCTGTAATTCCGCCTTGGTTTTGTCTTTGTAAACCTGTTAAAATAATGTATTGCTCATTTTTTAAACTTTAATTGAAAAGAAAACTGACAATGGTGGTTTTAAGACTATTTATGAACTCTTCACATTGTCAGTCTGTAAGTGAGCTTAAAGGGAGCACCCTGAGCTTAATGGGGACACCAATAGTTTTGGAATAAAAATATAGTGGATTTAATTGTAAGATCAGTATTTTGTTATGGAAATGTTCTTAATCATATATAAAATCATATATTCAGTAATTATATACTCTCTGCATGTAGTATATGTTTATACCTAAGCTTTTCTTCAATTAAGTCACTTCATTGAAGATGCAGTATGATACAGTACCCTTAAAGCTCATATTTTAAATTATATGAAACCTTCAATACTGCAATCTACAAATATTAATTCTTAACAATCTGGAAATAAATGATGTACTGAACGATAAAACACGATATCACTTGTGATTTTCTACATCAGCGTAGTGCACAATCTTATATGACTAGCATGCCAACCACATTTACCAGCATTTGCTAAAAGCCTGTAAAATCTTTTGAAATATCTGTAACTATCTCTAACATTCTAATTCCAACTTGTGGTACTTGGTGTTTGAAACATTAAATTTGTGTAAAAAAATAAATAAATTTAAAAAAAAAGTGATACCAAGATAAAGGTTGAAGTATCTAAAAAATGTGATTTTCTGAGGGGTCTTTTCTGGACAAAGTTTTTATGTGGCCTTCAAAATTGCCGCCAGGATGAGCGAACATTGGCAGGAGTTTGTCAAAATATGCAGCAGCACATATTGGCTTAAAAAAATACAGGGAATATTTTATAATAACTACATTTATTAATTTAGATATCAAGAAGGAAACTTACTAGTTTTTTCTCTACACAATTTGTGTTCAAAGTTACAAGTGTGCTTAAAGGGTACTTGAGCTTAACGGAGGCGTTTATTCTAATTAGTGTAATTAATTTGACCTGTAACAAAGTACTATAAAAGATAAGTGTTTGGATTTTTGTAGTTACATGGCAGTTACGGAAACTGAGAAAAAACCTTAAGGAGAGAAAAACAACCCCAACAAAACAGAGCATTATTGACTTTACTTCAGAAACAGCATTAGAGTTTACCATGTCTTTTATTTTTTTTGCATTGTCCACCTTTGTAACCAAAATTAGAACTTTTACTTGAGCTTTAAAAACTGACCATAATATAAAGGCAGAAAATCCATTTGCTTGATGCATGATTTGCTCAGGGAAGTCTTGAGCCATGTCCTCAATGTGGCGGGTAACTGAGATCTGGGACAATCTGATTTGGGAGAAAGCCAGTGCCTGATTAGGGCACACAAGCTCAGTAGCCACAGTCACACTGACTGTGTCCCAAACTGCATACTACGACACTAAACAGTGTAAAAATAGTATATAACCATTAGAAAGGCGTTCAGTAATGCAGTATGTGAAGTCTCCACATTAAAGCTTGTTGACTCTTTGCAACCCGCACAAGTTTTTAGGTGTCAATGCTGTTTGCAATCTGTTGTACTGACGCAGTTGAGAGTTAAGGTCACTAAAGGCGCATGTTAAACCAAACAGCGGTCTGTGGTTTTTTTTGTATAACTGACCTGAGCTTTAGTGTCTTGAAGTCAGTGTATGAGTGTGTTTTGGCCCCAGTTATTTATTTATTTTTGCTTGTTCTCCCGTTTCCGTCCTCCTTATCCGTAACAAAGACTCTCTTCGACACACATTTTAAAGGCAACTCGACCATCTTGTATCTCTCCCCATATATTACACTCAACAACAAAAATATATATTTTTAAAAGATCATCAGATGGATCAGCCATGTACACACTAACTGAATTGTGTATATTTTCACGTTGGAACCATGCCCATATTTCAAATACTGTAAGAGGAGAAGAGGCGCCAAATTCAAGTATAAGAAGAACAATAAAAATGTAACATAAAAGAAACATTAGTGCGACTGCTAATTCTGTCACACTAATAACCTCGATATTTCAGATGAGCAACACTGCTTGAGTATCACTCCCTTCTGTTGTTGTGCTAAAGTTATATTAACACAATATTAAAAATGAAAAATGGAAGGGACAGATTGGGAGATACAGAATACTATTACACAGGACAGACCAAAACCAAATAAGGCAGCCATGACTTAGACAGCTGTACCACTTAGAATATATGATCTTCATGTCTGCATGGGTTCCCACCAGCTCTGGTTTCCTTCCAAAGACCTGCAAGTCAGACAAACTGGAGATGCTAAATTGGCCCAGAGTGTGACTGTGCGAGAGTGTGTTTGTCTGTGCGTCTGTCCTGTGATAGACAGGTGACCTGTCCAGTGATATCTCTCTGCTGTTCACCCTGTGACCACACCCCCACACGACCCTGGTTAAGGATAAGCAGCTTAGGAAATAAATTAATGAATGAATACCGGTTTCTAAATAAAGTCCTGAAGGGACTATTGTTTATTTCCTCATTCTTGCTGTTACAGGTTTGTGTGTGTGTTTGAGGAGAGTATTGCAAATAGTCAAATAATGAGTAATGAGATTTTCCAGAAAGCAATAAGTAAGGCAATCCGATTACAATCTGATTTAAGAGCAGATATTTTACTGGTGATATAATTGGTCTGCATTATTTTTGACCAAAATAATGGACTTTTCTTGATTTACTTGAATACACAATTTACTTGGTACACAAAAATGTATTGGGATTTTTGAGAGGCCTCATTTTCACCATCTGGTAAATATGGCACAGGTTAATATTGCAATAATGATCCAATAAAACATTTTTCAGCCCTAGCTCTAATGCATCCGATTCAACTCTTCAGATAATTATCAAGTCTTTTGTGAGCTGGGTAAGCGTACGTGCAGCATGACCACAAAAGTGTTCAGTGCACTGGGTTCTCATGACTCTGAGAACCACTACAGGGAGTAGTTCTCAGAGGAGCTCTACAGGGAGATTCCGAATTGCAGTCTCATTCTGACGAGGCTTTCAGCAGCTATAAGAATAAGAAGCATAATTTTCAACTTACTTGCGGTTGTTACCAAAATCAACTGAGTTGATGGTGCTCCCTGGCTTCTTCCAACCAATAAGGAACTTGCTGGTGGCTCCTTGGCGTGGGTAGAAGCTCTTGGGTCCGGGAGAGAGAGAGGGATGGGTGGGGGAGGAGGCGGAGGGGGTCGACTCCTCCTGTGTGGAGCTCAGCGGACTCCCTGAGTGTGCTGAGCTCAGGGTGCTTTCAGGGGTGGAGAGAGAGAGAGGAAAAGGAACAAATGCAAAGAAACATCAACACATTCAGCCTCTTTCCTTCTCTAATATTTCCATAATGTACACAGAGCACAGAACTATCCCTTGAAACAGCCTCTCTTACTGTTGGAGACATGCCTTCATGCCACAAATATAATGGACAGAAGGCCAAAACTACAAACTGCAACTGTGGACATGAATTTAGTTGCATGCATGATTTCATCTTTAATACTTGGATAGGCTTCCCATTGCTTTTTAAACAACAGTATCAGTCCTGTAAGGATTAAACTAGTCTCTTTAAAGAGTTTCTGTCCATTTTACCCCACTCTTCCCCTAATGGGGTGAACATTTCAACCACAGTTTATGTTCACAGTGTTTGTGTCCATGTAGGTGAGCTAGGAAAGGAACAAGATCACAGATTCAACCAAGTCTTCTGTGAGTGAGCAATGTGTCAGTTTTTGCACAGGAAGTCTGTAATGTCACTGAAACTCGCTTCTAAACACAGACTGGCCGTTTATAGCTTAAGCAGCGTAAGCCATGCAAGTGCAGGCAAACTCTACAAACTTCAGAGCAGTAGATTATAAATGTTATATAATATAAAAGGGAATGGGGGGAAAAAAACAGAAAGGTACAATGTAAAACAACGTGGAGCAAAACATAAAACTTAAACCGGAGTGAAAAAGCAAAACCTGGACCATGTCTGGTATGTGGCTCAGTAAGCGAAATCATAATGCAATCAAAGTCTTTCTTTGTTGACTCACTGGAACTCTAATGCACTGTTTGACTGAATAAATTCAGTCTCTGCACTTAACATTACTGTGCCTGTCAGAAAGAGGAGAATGGAGGATTAAGTCCCAGAATATGAACAAAAATACTGTCTCAGAACAAAATAATGAATGGAAAAGGCCTGTTGCAGAACTGAAGCTGGTTGAAATGTGCAGCTTAGATATTCATGCAATTTGTTAAACTTAGAAGTCCTGTGTGATGAATTGCGTCCGAAAATGTGAAGACGGGAGAATTGCTTGGGTGTGTTCTTACTTCGTGGTTGTAAAACTGTAAATCTGCTGGGAGAGAATGGCATAATTTTGTTTTGCTAAGGGCTAAAAGAAACAGAAGCTACCACAAAAGATCCAGACTGAAGTGCACCATCATCCCAGCTAATATCTGCTTAACCAAGTACTACAGAAGAAATTATGCATGTCCCTCATTTTTGTCCAGGGAGCCTACCTCACAAGGCATCAAACAAAGGATGGCGTTATATAATTCAGTTCATTATAGTTTCAGATTTTTATTGTTATTGTTTGATGTTTTGATCCTTCGAAACAAAATGCTCACAACAATATCAAGTTCTGTAAAAGGACCCATTTGCATAAAGCAGACTTTTGCGATTTCAGTACTGCAAAGGCCAATACTATGATAAAGAAAAACAATATAATGCACAGCCCTAAGGGTCAAAGATGGGAGTCTGATCACATCTTACATCGCTGCAAAAATAAAGCATGAAAGTAAAAGCACGATTGACCCTTAAACCCTCACAGTGTTGCTCTTTTTTCAGCTGACAGATGCACAGCTACTGAGGTCACTGGAGTTCAGGAGGGTTTCAGAAGATTCCCTCATGCTGCGCATTCCTGAGTGATTTGTGCAGTCTCTCTGAGAAGACAGACAGAGGAAGCATGCACATACTGCCAGGAGCAAGCTAGTGCTTGTTGAGCATAAAAAAGTCCTAAGCTCAGTCCCTATGCAGAGATTGTGTCGCACTGTGGGTGATATATATGCTAAATATATGCGGCAACAAAAGTGACCATTTAAGTGTGCATAAAATATTCGTAACACACACAAAAGCCCTCAACAGTTTCTATATTTATAAAGGCCATATAGGCCTGTCTGTGGTTGGCTACATACATACAAGTAAATATATCACTTGATCTCTACAACCCGCCTTATATTACTTTTGGTAAAGTACCAGTAAATGCTGATGTACTGCATACTCTATTCCTGCCACTCTGGCCTCGCAACACAGCACAAACACTGGCAAGTGTGTTTGGTGGGTAAGCATTAAAGGGCCCATAAACTATACTTTCCCACAGGTACACTAAAGTTTGTGTAGTTTATTCTGTAGTTATGTACTATTCATTTTTACCTACATTCTATTTCTATAAAATTTAGTTGCTCTGTATTGTGCTTCTTGTGAAAAGAGGTTCTACTAACTTCAATATGGGCAGCACTGGACTGCTACATGCTAAAGAGCTGGAAATATGTTAATGTTTATGATCTCACAAAAACAGTCTGAATTTCCATATTTGGACTGTAAACACAGGGGAGTGAACTGTACATTTTGAATCTTCATCCATTTCAAACAAATCTATTTTTAAAATACCAATGGGACCAATTCTATGACATGAGCCCTTTAAATAAATATGGGGTCTTAAACAAATTATATAAATACACATTTTCTAAGCTGAGCATATAAAAAGCTGAATTGTACTCTATTCTGTAAAGACTGTCTGAAACAGCGAAATAAAGCAGCTAGGAACATGTACCTGGAATGGGAGGCTACGTCACTGAGTGTGTGGGAGTTGGTTTCTGGACCCAGAGAGTTTTTAGCCTGGTTCTCAGTCGTTTCTGTAGGAACAGGAGACTCTGAGGTTTCGTGAGAAATCTCTGAAGCTGCTCGATCAGTGGAGATTGGCATCTCGTCCCAGTGAGCGGAGGCTTTATCTTTGGACTTGGAGGTGATGCTGGCAGGAACCGAGTCTGAGCACCTGATCATGGGTCCGTAGGGCACTGCTTCAATGCTGCTATCAGTGGAAGCTCCCTGCATGTAACCCACTGTAAATCCATTTTGATCTGACTCCGACTGAGCTGCAGGTCTCCCACCAATCTCGTACCACTTCTCCTCGCTGTGGGTGGAGCTGGACGCGTTGCTAGAGAGGGTGTTGCTGCTAGAATGGCTAATGGAGGTAGCATCATTCTGTAGTATAATGGGAAAAAAAAAGATATTAGAGCTGAGCAAGACACAATTCTCATATATGGTGGGGAATATACATAGACAGTCCACAGACCAACCTTAGAGCGATTGTGGTATAGAGCGGTGTTGTGGTCTTTATAGTGTTGATCAGTGTTTGCCAAGACTGGCTTTGGTTTGGTCACAGGCGGCTCTAAATCACAAAGGATAGAGGTAGGGGTAAATAATTACATGCTTACTGACTAGCTTATAGGTGCACTTCATCTAATAATACTTTCAGCACACACACACACACACACACACACACACACACACACACACACACACACACACACACACACACACACACAC
>JBBJLR010043091.1:0-12064 GCA_037577145.1 Brachypetersius gabonensis
GTGTGTGTCTGTGTGTGTCTGTGTGTGTCTGTGTGTGTCTGTGTGTGTCTGTGTGTGTCTGTGTGTGTCTGTGTTTCTGTGTGTGTCTGTGTGTGTGTCTGTGTGTGTGTGTCTGTGTGTGTCTGTGTGTGTGTGTGAGGGACTGTGGGTGCTCTGTGTTCTGTGTGCTCTGCTCTGTAAGCCGATCTGTCTCAGATGTGCTGTATTTGCTCTTTTGAAGGAATTAGGGTTTTCTGATGATTGGGCTTAATTAGAGCGACTCTGAGTGACAGAGGTCAGAATAATAATCAGAAAAGCCCTCAGTCTCTATTTAAGGCTCGTGTGAAGTGATGTGTGTTAGTGAAGGCGTTTTAAAGGAGGGTCGGGTTTGGCCTGCGGTCCAGATGGCAGGAGATCAGTTGGTTTGATCTGGTGTTTGTACTGGAGCTGGAACAGTGCGGTCAGTATTGATTATGTTTATGATTGAGTTATCTAGTGTGTGGCCTTCTTTAAGCCTCTAGTTTATCAGTAGAACAACCAACAAAAATAGACTTCAGTGAAGAATAATCAAGAATAAACAATTTCAGTTATAATGAATTAACACTTTTACAGCAAAAAATGTGTGATTAATTTAGATTAGTGTAATTAATTAGATTCATATTTTAATAGCCTGACCCCCATATATTATATATATATATATAGTGTGTGTGTGTGTGTGTGTATTTATATATATATAAATATAAATATATATATATAGAGAGAGAGAGAGAAACAAAAAAACAAAAATAAATGTTTGTACATAAAATGTCTGCTCTGTTCTAAGACATTTGTAAGCTGCAGTAAAGAGACAGTTCTAGACAGATGTGGGGGTGTAGGGGGTACTCCACCACTGTCCCGGGACAGGGAGGGGTGGTGCCACACTGCTGGTCCCAGAGAGCCGAGTGTGGCCGGTGTAACCGGAGACGGGACAGGAGCAGGAGATCAAAGCAGAAAGGCTGCAGAACAACTTGAGTGGAAGAGTGAGTGGAGAGAGCTGCAGCTTTATGAAGGAGCGCAGCCCCGTTTCCTGTGCAATCTAACCCTTCAGAATAATAAAACAGGACAGCCTTTAAAGCGCCTGATTTTACAGGCTGCCCCAGCCAGACCTCCTCTGCCCCCCACCTCCGGCTGCTTGTGACCCCCCTCTCCTTTTTTTTTTTATTGGCCCGTTTGGGAGCCGTCACAGACAGCTAGGTGACATGTTGGGTTAAATTGGGCTAAATTGGCCTCTCAAATTCCTGGGGATAATTCAGAAAACAGGATTTCTCCGAAAATGATCTTTCTTTAATCAGCGAACCTCCCTTACTGTCCTGTCCATGCACAGCCCACATGTATTCTTTTATAGCAACTTAAAGTTAAACATGTGACTCTACCCAGCAAAACCAAGTGCAGTAGTAACTAATCAAAACTAGGCGGGCATTGAAAAGAATAGCATTCTTTAAAATGTCAGATTTCACAAAAAGATGTGCTCTGCAGTTTCCAATTGAGTTGAGATTTTTGCCAGTGTTTGTAAATCTTGTTCAATCGAGCAACAATTGGCTACACATCAGTGTGAGTATAGTCAATTGCTTACAGCAAAAATGCTCTACAACATTCATGTGATCCACAATATTTCTGACAGATTGTAATACTCTACAGGAAGCATAGGGGGCGATTGTTGCATCTATGGACGAACAGAGAAGATGTGGATCCCAGTGAAGATGTGTTTAGTCGATTAACTTACAGTAAACAGACTAAATGATAAAATATTTGTTAGCCACGTCTGCCCAATACACTGCATAAATGATCTTGGCATTGTATGACCTTAAATCTACCTAAAATAGTATTAATTTCTAATGGAGGTTTTTGAGATTACAAGAATAATATGATTAGCTTGTTTCTAGAAAACGTTTCATTGTTTCCAGTCATTTTTACTACAGAGTTAGTCTCAACTGACAAACAGAGACACCCAGTGGAATAAGACACTTTCGCTAGATGGTCTTCCTGGTTTTCCAGAGATACACCAACCCTGTACTTTGTGTTTATAATTCTTTAGCTGTAGTGATTTGTTCAATCAAAATCTTCTTGCCTCACATCTCCAGTGTGGGGGGGTTCTGAATCTGGGTCCTGGCCCAGGGTGAGTCTCTGCCTCGCGTCCGTAGACCTCGGGATAGGCTCTGGGTACACACTACCCTAGTAAAGTTACAGAAAATGAATAAGGTTCTGTACCTGTTCTCTCATTTGGTTTCATTCACCTACTGTCAAAGTGTCAAACACATTAGAAAGTCTATTAAAGTACAACTTCATGTGGTTTGAGGTGGGTGTAATGACACGTTCTGCACCGTGCTAGTTGGTGAGGTATAAACTTCACCAACTCATCGTTTCCCCCAGAGGTGAAGAGAAAATGCATGTGAGTACTTTGAGTTTTACATTTATTTATAAGAGCTCATGCTTTTGGGTGGAGGTAGCACAGTGGGTAGGGTACTTGCCTCCGGACCAAGAGGTCATGGGTTCGAATCCTACCTTCAGCACCACCAAGACCCTTAACCCTAAGCCGCTCCAGGGAGAGACTGCCCCCTGTAGTTAGTGAATGGAAGTCGCTTTGGACTGATAAATCTGATAAATGCTATAAATGTAAATGTAAAAAATGATTGAACAGAAGTTTGTTTACCATTCATGCTGGACCAGAGAATGATTTGCATATATTTCTATTAGAACAGTGTTAATAATGCATTAAACCAACACAAACTGATGTTTGGATTGTTGAGTCTACAGGAAGGTCCAGTTAGGTTTTAGCTGTCCAGGCTTGAAGGATGGCTGCCCATCTGCAGACATCCAGAAGGGTGAACCCCTGCTGCGTTCCACATAATAAAACAGCGAAGAAGATTTGAGTTTCACGTCTTTCATCACCACCCATTCAGTTAAACACCATATTTCAGCACATCCAGCTCATGCGGACTTTTCAGTTTGCAGGAAAATGACTTGGAATTCAGTTATGAAAGCCTGATGACAGACTTGAGGTCTGATTTTAGTCCATATTTACATTCAAATTATTTAATGATGGGGGAAACACTGCTGTTAGCTACATTAGCTTCACAGCATCAATGCAAAACTGAACCAAACATCTTAAGATGTGCAAATCCTTTTCATTTTTTTTTTTGGTTACACTGTCACTTTAAGGCAGTGGGCCTGTTGCTGTGCTGTGTATCGCGGTGGTAGATCTTTGTGCCGTACTCGTTTAAGTTTAGGTGCTTTTGGGGACTGTTTGTGGCGCCTGGAGGCTCCGGTGCTGCGGCGTGTTCCCACTGCATGAATCTCTCACCTGGCAGGGCAGCAGGAAAGAGACGTGTGTCAGACAGCGCAGGGGAGATGGATGGTGGTGGTTTTGCTGTTACTGATTACTGGAAGTGATTTTGGGGCTAAAACAACACACTGCCTTTCGCATGCAGGAGCAAAGCAAACAGGTCATAATTTAAATGCTGTGGGTCTGAAGCTGCAGAGGGAGAGAGAGTGAGCGAGTGTGTGTGAGATACAGTGAGATTCATTCATAAATACATACTCATATATACATATAGTCTGTATGTATGTACTGTATGTGCATATATATTTACAAGCATATACAATGGTTTTATGTAGGTGTTTGTGTGTCGTCTATTATTTGAAATAATTGAGAACTGTAATCAAATTATTAAATGATTCATTAACTTCTGTGACTTATTTATCCAGACTGTTGCCAGTGGTGGAAAAACACAAATAGATACAGCTCAGATCTGTTTAAGACTTTAACTACAAACCATAAACCATTAATATCCACGATCAGAAGGTTTTTGTTTTCATGGGTGTTATAAGTTTGCTCATACATGGTCAAGGAATGGGGGTTTAGTGCCGTCAGCCAATCAGAGCTCTTGAACATTTGCATTTTGGGTCTCTCTGCATTTATAATGTGGTTAGAATGTAAAATTGTATAAAATCGTAATTGTATAATCTAAGAGCTTGGATTAGATTAGTGTTGGAAGAAATACGGTGGACTTTCTTCAGGAGCAAATCATGGTCCCGTATGACTGCCATGGCAGGAGGATATCAGTATCATAACACAGTACCGAGTCTGTCATAGTACTGTATTCGTTTAAACCAGTACTGTAGCTCTCCACTGCACTAAACTTCTTGTCTGGGGGTTGTGCTGCTCTTGCGTTTTCTTATTTGCTCTGTCTTTACTTGGAGCCTTGTGGTGTTTCTGTTCTTCGTGTTGCTTCGTGGTCCTGGTGAAGCGCTGTTTAAGATAAGATAAACCTGTATTAGTTTTAAAAAAAAAGGAAGTTTAACTGTGTACTGAGAATAAGGTAGGCTTGTGGTCAGCTGGTGGTCTGGGGGTTAGGAAGTTGTCCTTGTTATCAGAAGGCCGTAGGTTCAAATCCCTGGACTTGCTAGTGGTACCACTGAGGTTCTCTTGAGTACAGAGAAGGAATTTCACACTGTGTGCTGTTGTGTGTTCACATATGACAGAATCGTCACTTTGCTTTGATCAATCCTCCTGCTAAAGTGTGTCATAGAGCTCCATCTGGTGGCCGTGTGCGCAAATACCTCTATCTATCATCAGGGCTCTGTTTCACTTACTGTGATTCTCTTTCCTCAGCAACGGATCAAACGGGCGTCCTGCCACCGCCTATGGCTTCCGTCCGGACGAACACTTCTACCACGGGGTTTCCAGCTAAAGACAAAGCGTCCTCACCGGTCCACCACCTCCTTCAACTCCAGGAACACACTGAAGCTTCAGGAGTCCAGAGGAAACATCTTACTCCAGAGTGGACCGAGACTTAGACTGGCTGATGCAGCTCTGCCTGAAATCTGGAGACCAGCCGGAGGTGAGCGTCCACTGCACTGGACCATGATCCCGTACAGGGTAGGGTGAAACACTGCATGTTCATAAGACTCTGTGAAGCTGTGGAAATGCTTCTCAGCTTCTTCTTCTTCTTTTTTAAAAACACTTATTAAAAAGAGTTTTTTAGGTTATTTTGAGCATAGTCTTAATTTATTAATATTATTTATATAAACTTTTTTAAGTTTGTCTTGGTTAAAGACTGCACTTTAATACTAAGCTATGAATAACCACTTGATCTTCTCGAATCATTTGTTTTTTTGCTGGTTTAAATTGTATGTACTTGTTAAATATATGTGAAAAGGGAATTCCTCCAGATTTCTGCATAATTCAGTGGTTACGGTGTAGACAGTCGTTCAGAGTGGGTTTGGTGTGAAATTTGCCCACAGTGGAGGTGAATGGAACCAGGTGTCTGCCTTTAAAAGCTCCTCACAGAAAGTTACTGCATAAGATGGTCCTGAATGCGCTGCCTGATGTCTCAGACGTTGTTTTACCAGTTTTGAGAAGATTTTAACCTAAAACTAAATCCATTCATGAAAAGAACATTTATTTAGTTCCGATTTGTGTGATGTAAACATGACTACTGGTTCCATTCTTCACCACTGCAAAGAAATTCAGGTTCCTCTGCGATTTTGTACCAAACTTTCTCTGAATAACTTTGTTTACTATATATTTTTTTTGTTTTTTGTTTTTTTAAAACATGTTCACCCTGTCCACTGTCTAAAGGAAACTCATTGTCCTTTAAAGACATTGTACATTTGTAGTTGGCATAAATGGAAAATGACACATAAAAACTGATAGTGTGTTGCAGCCCGATTTCTGTCATTAGAGTTGAAGACTGTACAGGGGGCTTCGAGTTACAACACAGATCTGTTACTTTAATAGTAATGGAACCAAACACACCCTACTCCCTAAATCACTTACTGATCCAAACACAGCTGTAAAACCATAAAAACACAACTAAGCCACAGAAAAAAGCAAAAGACGCCACTCAGACGCGCGTTACTGCGTGTTCTTCCACCGCCCGCAACCACGTAGTCCATAAGTATGGGGCAAACAGTGTAAGGCGAGTGGGAGCGAGTGCTGTAAACGTCGTATGTCAAGACTGATGTAACTCAAACACCCCTGTACTGACTTTCACCTGTTATCAAGTAGAATGAAGATGAAACAGTGTTATGTATTCTGACAGAACAGTGACTGAGCCAAACACATGGAGTCCATTCTCCCTTCTAATCTGTACTGGATCTGTTCTAATCCACCGTAGGGAAAGTTTATACCCACTGTCTGTTTAAAAGCCTGTTATTATGTTTGTTACTGGTTGAAATGTAGCACCTTTCTTTTTTTTTTAAGCTAACCGACTAAACAAGTCGCTCATTATTTATATTTACACTGAATTGTGATGTTTATATTACGACTGATAGTTTCAGGTGTCTTTTTACAGCCAGTATTTTGTTCAACAGCTTTGTACTCTTCTTTCCAATCAGTGCCTGGTTAAGATCAGAAAGGCCTTTGCTGCTATAAAGACCCAGAAACCTGAGATCAGTTTAAAAGCTCTCTTACTGCAAAACATAAAGCAGAAAAATAGAATAAAAACACTGTTCAGCTGAACTGAGTGTGGTGTTCGTTTGTTCTGAAAAAGGTTTTTAATGATTTTCCAAGGAAATTAACCAGTGGTGCAAACATTACATGATTCAAAAAGGAAGGATCATAACAATGAGGATAAAAACGTTTCTTGTTGCCCAGAAACACATTGATTCAAATCAATTTCATGAAGTTTTTAGCCACTGCCCTTAGTATACAATCAAACTTTTTGCTGTCCAAAAATACAGGTAACTCAGTTATTGGCTGGTTTTGTTTCGACATTGATGGAACACAAGGTATCTTTTACACAGTGAAACCTTTATGCCATTTCAGAAATACAGTACTTATAAAGTATTCAGAATAACATCAGTAGAAAACGAAACATCTCTTCATGTTTACAGTAGCGAGACACATCAGGTTCACTCACTGTCCATTCGATCAGCTCTTCTGACTTTATGGGTTTTGTTGCCACTGAGAATAATCCGCCGACCAAAAATATCCAGGCAGCGGTGTCCTGTGGCAAGAAACTGACCGCCAATAAAGGACAAGAGGATGACCAACACAACCTGTCCAGCGTCAGATCAGAACCATCACCAGTAACTGCAAGGACCATCAGGTTAGATGTGTCTAATAGAGCGGACAGCATCAACTATCCGTACCATACCTGGTGGTCCTGTGAATAAGGTAAAGGGGGGCTAACAAATAATGCAAAGAAAAAGACGAACTGTAATCTGGTACTGATCAGTAAAGTGACTCGTCTGTGTATTAATGGTTATAGAGAGAAGCAATGAAACGTAGTTTCAGGTCAATATTGAAATTCAAGTTAAATGGTTCTTCTTCCTACTGGAGAACCTGTAAAGCAATAGAACCCTTCTGTTAAGCGGAAGCGATACTTTAGAAATGTAAACATTTAGATCTTACATGTAAACATCCTTTATAAATAAACTGAATATATATAAACAGGAAATGACACAAGGTGCCAAACAAAAATGTATTAAAAATTAATTACGTAACTTCGCTCATTCAGGCATAGTGTTGGATTCTCTCTTACGATGTGTTATCTGTGTTCTTCTAATTACTTTATGTACCTTTATCTTAAATCCTGTTCATCTTAAATATTATTATTCCATATTCATTTTACTGTTTACTGCATGTCTATTTTATCTCAGTGAAGCACACTGAACGATCTCCATCTCAGCCATTTAAGTTCCTTAAGAAGCCACTTGGCCCCTCCCTCTGAATTATTTTAACACCTATAGCTCACCCCTGTTAAGTTATAGTTTGTGCACTAAACGGAAGTGATGTATTGCTGTGTGATAGTACCCCACCTGCCTAAGCAGTTTTCTAAGCACCAGAGCACCAGCAGGGCTTTACTGTCCACTTATTGACTGACTGTCCTCGACTTCTACCCAATTGCCTGTTCGCCTGAGTGCTTTCATGTGCAAATGCAAGAGAGATGATCATAACTTAATTGTCTGAACCTGGATTAACGGAGAAAGTTGATCTTGTATTACTTGTTCTTTCCTGGTGGTCTGGTAATTAGGAAGCTGCCATTATGACTAGATGGTTGTGGATTCAAATCCCAGTACCACCAATTACCACTGAGGTACCCTGGAGCAAGATACTGTCCCCACACAGTGATCAGAAACAGACATTGCCAAGAGGTGTTTATGTCCTCTGTTTTTGGAGACGTTTTAACTTATTATAACCTTTAAAATAAGAGTTATTTTTGTCCTGTTAATCTTTTATTCTGGATGTCTTTATCAGGGCTGTTAAAAATATCGCATTAACTATTTGCGCTAATTTATTTTCTATAACACTTTAAAATAAATTGATCGCGTGATTAATTTGAAAATTAAATGAATTAAACAAATAAACAAAGCTTTTTTTGTAAAATTGATGACTTAGTGTGTTTATTATATATTGGGTTGACTTAGAATCGCGATTAATTTTGTCCCGATTTGCGATTAACTAGTCAATTTTAATGAATCGCTTTACAGCCCTACTTTATATTTAAACATTATCATTGTAATAACTGTGCTCAGTTACGTTGCACGTTTTACTTGGTAACTGCGCCTTCGGGGGATTTAATGCCATCCTTCATGCAAGGAAAGGATGAAAACAAATGTTTCTTGTTTATTGTTGTGGGTGTTTTGTGTATAGCTTTGGTGTTTTGATACTTTTATTGGTTAACAAGTGCTACTCAATTTTTGTTTTCAGAAATGGTCATTAATAAGTCACTTTTCATAAACCATCTGCTGGTTCAGCTACACTAAACCTTAAACATTGCAGTGTAAGTTATTTATTTTAATTTTGTTATGCTATTTTATATTTGTAGTTTGTTTTGTTGGTTGCACTGTTATTTTCTTGTTTTGTATTCTTGCTTTATCTTTATACTTATGGTTGCACTGAGCATTCTTATGACAAAATAATTTCCCTCGGGATAAATAAAGTTCCTATCATAATAATCTTAATCTTATCTTAATAATAATAATCTTAATCTTATCTTAATAATAATAATCTTAATCTTATCTTAATAATAGTCTTGTTGGTGATGACACTGTAGCATTGGAGCCTCTTCTGGCCGGCAGACTGTCAGAGAGGAGTCTGGATAGACCTCAAACACGGCGTAGAGCGGGTCGGAGAAGTGCGTGTGGTACGTGTTCAGGAGGGTCAGTGTGTCCCTGAAGACGCTATAAAAGGACAGGACACCCTCAGCCCAGTCCAGATACACTCGGACCCTGGAGGTGGGGTGAGGGGGAGACACTTCAGAGGACCCTTTACCGTTATGCCAGAAGGAGAATCTGTCACTGTGACAAACCAGACTGAAGGAGGAGGCATCCATCCCCATGTAGCCTTTGTCTCGGCTGAAACTCTTGTACGTGACTCCGATTTCCGTCTTGCCGGTCCACTCCACTTCCCAGTAACAGCGCTCGCTGAGGGGCTCCGCACACAGGACCTGGAGATGCAGAGTGAACCTCTCAGGATGGTCAGGATAACCCTGGTCTTCAGGGCTGTGTGTCACTCTCTGATTCCCCTCAGACAGGCGGAGGTTCCTGTGCGCTGTGTTTTCATCCAGAGTGAGCCAACGTGCATCTGTTCAGAATCGGAATCAGAAAACTTTACTGATCCGGAGGAAACTGTTTGTTATGACTGCAGACACTCAGAGGCTCAGAGACAAGAGCATTATCACTTATAAAGTCTAAATAAAATCTATTACACTGTTGTATACACATTATATATAACCTTACTTTCAGGAATAGAAATCTTACAGACAGATCATTTTCAGTCACTTACAGGGATTTAAATACTACAGATCAACAACTTAGTTAAGTGAATTACTAGTAAAACAAATAGAGGCAAGGAGTCTTATTGCTGGTAAGAATTAATAGTAAGTTATTATGTTTGGAGAAATGCAATTACGAAAACACTATAAAACATCTCAAATATTAAACACTTACTGAAAGAGATCCATCATTACTTTACATCACGTTTTTTGGCAGGTGGTCTAACTTACTATATACTGGGTTCACAAAAATGAGTTTATGATATTAGAACATGTTCCCTGGACTGAAGACACAGGACTGACTAAATTTAAAACTGCATTGCTGGAACATTTCTTGTACCAGGGTGCCTTAACATTAACTCCTGATTGATAATATGTACAACTGTGCAAAATCCATGCAAAATATCTGAGAGGTGAAGCAAAACCACTATACAACATTAGAACACTGTGTGTGACTGATTTTGTAACTATTTTATAAATATTAATGCAAAATCAGGTACATATCCTCATCAAATATAACTGTACACATTTTTGCCACTGTCCAGAGAACACAAGGATTCCAGCATCAGAACAGTTTCTAGCATGTTATTCTTCTTAAAGCTCTGTATTTTTATTACTGTAAATGAAGTACCAAAGAAAATGCGCTGCATGAATTACAGTCCAGTCTATACAGGGATTACATCGGTATTTATATTCTAGCACTGCAGGAGTTCTGTGTAAACTGTTTAGTACAGATACGGGTTTACCTTTACATTTCTTTAAGGGTAATGTGTTAAACTGAGTTTAAAATGAAATTAAATTGTTCTGGGAGCATATTTGGGGGCATATTTAGGGTTGACACTATAAAAATAGGCATTTTTGGCTTTTTTCCCCACATCACACATTCATGTTTTTAGTGCTACTGCATATAAACTAATCAGAATAAACTCATTTAAACAAGTCTTTTTCAGCAGTGTACGAGCTACTAGAGTCTCATGTTAACTGCAGAACCGCCGCTGCAGGTTTGTGTGGAAACAAATGTGTGCAAATATGAGTTGTCTAGTTTACATCTTGTCTGAAAGTAAAATGTTAAAAGGAAAGACATATTAGCCATGAGATCCTGTGGCTCAGTGGTAAGAGGGCTGCCTCTGAGACCAGGAGGTCGCAGGTTCTAATCTGTGCCTTTAGTTTTATTTTGTGGACATCAGACCTCATCTGAAAGTCAAATTTAAAAAAAAATAAACATGCTTGCTATGGAATCCTCTGCCTTAAAGGAAGGCTGTCATTGGGCCATTGGCTCACTTCAATGACTTCTTGTCATATTTGTTCAAATTTCAAACTTCAGGCTGAAATGATTTAAAGAGACATATAGAAAATAATGCAGTATTGCTTGTCAAGCAGTGTAACTCACTTGGTTAAGCTGCGGCTTCGTAAACATGAGGGCATGGGATCAAATCCAAATCTTTGGTTTTAGGTGCTGCAGTCAACACTTCATCTGAAAATCAAATATCCAAAAAATGTCCTGCGTCCTCCACTTAGCTCTGTAGCTCACTGTTTAAGCTGCGGTCTCAAAAGCAGAAGGTTGTGGGATCAAACCTTTAACTTTATGGCTTACATGTCACACTTCATCTGAAAATCATAAAGCTCTCTGGCTTTATCTGTGTTCTCAAGATTGGAAGGATCCAGTCAGTTTCTTTAATGTCTTGTATGTCACACTTAACCTGAAAGTCGATTGTCCAAAAATAAGCAGCTCATCCAGCTTGACTCTATAGTGCATAAGTTTAAACCATGGGATCAAATCTAAAAGGTTGTGGGATCGAATATAAGTTGCCTGCTTTCTATCTTTCATGCCACATTCATCTGAAAGTAAAGCAGAATTAAAAAGTTGGTGTTCCAGTGGTTTTAAAAAGCGAAGGTTGTGGTCTAAGCTGGCTTGCATATCACAGTTCATCTGAAAGTGAAACATCCGGGAAAAAACACACACTAGCTGTGGGCTCCTGTGGCTCAGTGGTAAGAGCAATGCCTCCAAAACCTGGAGGTCTGGGTTCGAATCAGAGCCTTTAGCTTTATGTTTTGAACATCAGCCCTCATCTGAAAGACAAATTAAAAAAAAAAAAGCAAGCAGGCAGGCTGTGGGATCCTGTGGCTCACTGGTAAGAGTGATGCCTCCAAAACCCGGAGGTTAGGGTTCTAATCAGAACCTTTAGCTTTATGTTTTGAACATCAGCCCTCATCTAAAAGTCAAATTTACAAAAAAAAAAGCTTGAATGCTGTGGGATCCTGTGGCTCAGTGGTAAGAGCAATGCCTCCAAGATTCAGAGGTCATGGGTTCGAGTCCTGGGCAG
>JBBJLR010043119.1:0-12062 GCA_037577145.1 Brachypetersius gabonensis
CACACAGCTACTGTCATCCACACACTCATTACACTCAGCTACTGTCATACACACTCATCACACTCAGCTACTGTCATACACACTCATCACACTCAGCTACTGTCATCCACACACTCATTACACTCAGCTACTGTCATCCACACACTCATCACACTCAGCTACTGTCATCCACACACTCATCACACTCAGCTACTGTCATCCACACACTCATCACACACAGCTACTGTCATCCACACACTCATTACACTCAGCTACTGTCATACACACTCATCACACTCAGCTACTGTCATACACACTCATCACACTCAGCTACTGTCATCCACACACTCATTACACTCAGCTACTGTCATCCACACACTCATCACACTCAGCTACTGTCATCCACACACTCATCACACTCAGCTACTGTTACACGCACTCATCACACTCATCTACTGTAACACACACTCATCACACACAGCTACTGTCATACACACTCATCACACACAGCTACTGTCATACACACTCATCACACACAGCTACTGTCATACACACTCATCACACTCAGCTACTGTCATACACACACAAATCCCCGCACATGGACATGATTGGTTGTTGTTGTGTTACCCATTAATATTTATAACTTATCAAAACTTTTTAAAAACCATACAGTATTCTCTGACTGAACACACAAACACACACACACACTCTCTTACACACACACACACACACACACACACACACACACACACACACACCCACAAACACACACACACTCACACACTCTAACACACTCTCTTACACACACACTCACACACACACAACCACATAAACACACACACACACTCAGAAAACACTCACATACACACACATTTAAACGTTTATGAGCTGTGACACTGAAAACATAAAACTTTATAATTCCTCTCATAAGGCTGTATAACACTTTCTAAAACAAGGTATCACTGCACACCCATCCCTGCATTCATTAAATGTTTAAAGCACTACTGAATAAACACTTTACCAGACTGTGTGTACTGTTTGTGAATCATCAGATGATTTGAAGTTGTTTACTTAAGCTTCACCAGCTGAGAGTAATTCTACAAGCTCCTGCTCGGTGTTAGATATTATAAATGCCAAGTTCCCTTTCTTATAGGCAACCTGTTCATCCTGCAGTGGATGAACACAGTGCAGCAATCAGAGGTTGTTTACACACATCAGTCTTAAAGACACAGAGGTGGCTTTTACTGTGAGGGGGAGGCTGGAAATGGTCTTATAAAAAATTATTTATGACAGCCTTTATGGGCACATGAACCTACACACAAATAACAATAATAATAACAACAACAACAACAACAATACTACTACTAATAATAATAATAACAACAACAACAATAACAACAAGAGTTATAATAATAATAATAATAATAATAATAATAATAATAATAGTAATAAAATGTGGGAAAATGTGGCTCTTTAGTGAGATTTAAATGCCCCCCTGAGCCCTTCCCCCATCACCCTCTGTTCCTCCCTGATTGATTTATCAGGGGTCCCGACTGCTGAGTGAACCCTTCAGCACTGGAGCAGTGAAAGCCCATGCACTGTCCGCGTCGACATGGAAACAGACCCTAATCTTCAGGCGTTAACCTCTGACCCCGAACAGGTGGAGACACTGTCTCTGGAGCGGCGTGGCCGAGGTGGGGGGGGGGGGGGGGTTGGGGAGCGCTGCGGTGTCCTCCGCGCGGCCGGGATAAATATTATGGTTTTCGGAGGGTGAGTTTTGGAGAGGAGCGATCCGGCTTCCTGTGGGGTCTGAGGAACATGTGCCAGGGTGAGAATGCCACGCGGTCCGCGCCTCTCAGACCCAGCAGACAAAAGACGGTCCAGCGGGACAAATAACGAAACACCTGTCTCAGCGTCTCACTGCTGCAGGGGCTGCGGCAATCAGGAGCTGCAGGAACAAACTGGCACCCGCCACAACTGAGACCATCTTACAGACCATACACAATCCTTAAGATAAAACAACATAAGACAAGATAAAACAAGATAAAACGAGATAAGATAAGATAAGATGAGATAAGATAAGCCTATTAGTCCCACAGTCAGAAATTTGCATTTACTAGGCAGAAAGTGGACAGAACAAAGGTAAGAGCAACAAAACAATAGAATAAAAACTAAACAACTCAACAGTGCAGCATAAAAATACAATACACAAATAATCTATCGATATAAATACTGAAATAACTGAAAGAAAATATATAATATATAAATATGATTTTATAATATAATTTATATTATTTATTTGTATTATTTGTTCACTTTTTCCAAAATTTTGAATCCAGTGTTTTTACACTGGATAACCTGCAGATTTTACACTCACACACTCACACACACATTACACATGCAATAATCAAAAAAAAAAGATTTTAATGTCATTGTCCAAGCAAAGGTCTAAAAATAAACTTCATTAAGATTTCAGCCAATTACTAACAATAGAGAACAAAATGTCACCACATCACAATTAATGATGACTGGATGGACCAATAGAAAGGATATAAAGTTAATTTCTTATGTAAATCTGACATTTTGGAGGTTTAGTTCTGACATAATTGAATTAAAGAATGTTGCAGTCATGTTTTATTTAATATCTATTTTTAAACTTTAAAAATTCCTTTATCCCAGAGCTCTTTTAAACTATTCCAGTCTAAGAGGAAGTGTGTTTCTCCATGCTGGCCGTTCACCATGGGGCACAGACTTTTTAACAGAAGAGCTCCATCCAGTAATCCAGCTGGTAATCTTTTAACAGCTGCCACCGTGCAGCTCTAATTTTCTCTGTCAGGTTTGTTTGTACCAGTCGGATTACTGGATGGAGCTGTTGGGTGAAATGACTGCACCCCATGGTGAACTGAATAGATGGAGAAACACGTTTCCTCTAAACTATGGGCTGAACCTCAGACCTCTATTTATTTACAAAAATCTCGACTTATTACAAAATTTCAGCTTCCCTTTACACTGTGGGTTAGTTTAATAATAAATTAACCACATGGTCCGAAATCACTAAATAAAACCTTTACACTGAAACACTGAAGGTTAAAACTGTAGCACTTCACTTTAAGTCAGGGGTCATGAGGCTACAAAACACATAGAGAAACCTACATAAACCAATATAAAGCTACATAAACATACATAAACCGACATAAATCTACATAAAACTACAGGACATACGTATATAAACGTACAAAAACGCATATAAACCAATATAAACATGCATAAACCTACATAAACATACATAAACCTACATAAAACTACAGGAGATATATAAACATACAAAAACGCATATAAACCTACATAAACATGCATAAACCTACATAAACTTACATAAACCTACATAAATATATATATATATATATATACATACATAAACCTACATAAAAATACATATACTTACATAAACCTACATAAACATACATATACTTACATAAACGTACATTAACGTAAATAAATGTACATAAACCTACATAAACAAAAGAAATGTTTATTGCAACACTTGTCATAGCAGTTTCTTCCTTAAATGAAGAATTACCAGATTGTTTTTGAATTCACACATTTTTGTAATCAGATTTTATGATGTATCTGGATGATCTGGGTTCTGAGTCGTCCATGGTGGCGTCACACTAACCTGCAGCCGTTAACCTGGAGCCATCAGAGCCTTCACCCGCGAGTTCCTCGCGCTCTTTACTACATCACTCCTTTAAAGCTCCACATAAACTGCTGGTGGCCTGGTGGTTAGGGAGTGCCCCCTGCAATCAGAAGGTCATGGGTTTGAATCCCAGGAGGGCCAAGGGCACCACTGAGGTACTGTTACCATTCCTCATATTTCCTCTAAGCTATGGACTGTCAGCACAAAACCCCATGTGTTTATTTACACTTTTACATATTTCAAAACACCAGCTGCTCTTTACACTCTGACATAATTTAATAATAAATGGGCAAAAATGATCCAAATCAGAATAAAACCTTTACACTGAAACACTAAAGAATTGTCAGTGGGAAGCATTGTTGGATACCCACTGCATCATTTTTAGAATGAGTTAAATGTGTTAAATGAATAAAATGTGTTAAATGGGTTAAATGTGTTAAATGGGTTAAATGAGTTAAATGGGTAAAATTAGTTAAATGAGTTAAATGGGTTAAATGGGTTAAATGGTTTAAACATGTTGAATCAGTTGAATGTATAAATGTGTTAAATGAGTTAAAAGAGTTAAATATGTTAAATGAGTTAAATGTGTTAAATGGGTTAAATGTGTTTAATGGTTTAAACGAGTTAAATGAGTTAAATGGGTTAAATGTGTTTGGTGGGTTAAATAAGTTAAATGAGTCTAATGTCTTAAATGTGTTAAATGAGTTAAATTAATTAAATGGATTAAATGGTTTAATGTGTTAAATGTGTTTAAGGAGTTAAATGTGTTAAATGGGTTAAATGCATTAAATGGGTTAAATGGGTTAAATGAGTTAAATGAGTTAAATTAATTAAATGGGTTACATGCATCAATGTGTTAAATGTGTTTAAGGAGTTAAATGGGGTAAATGCATTAAATAGGTTAAATTAGTTAAATGTGTTAACTTAGTTAAATGTGTTAAAGGATTTTAAAGGAGTTAAAGGAGTTAAATGTGATAAATTCTGTGGACAAATTTCACATTGTGTTCTGTGCTCTGGTGTGTCCATGCGTTCACTTTCTTTTCACATAAAGCTTCATAGGTATCACATCAAATAATTGTTGTGTGTCAACACAATGATATACAACAAGAAACAGCTTTATTGATCCCGAAATTCTGGCATCGTTACCGTGGTCAGTGCAACAAGAAAGAATATAAGATAATAAGACAATAGACAAAATAAAAAACAATAAACGAATTACAAGAACAGTGAACAGTGTAACGAGTAACAGTGTAACACTGTTGTGTGTGCGGCGTATGTTCATCAAAGTGGCTTAAGTGTTAATGCAATAAAAATAAATGCAATAAGAGCATCAGATTATATGATAACGAGATGTTTTTAACATTCAGTCACTTCACAGATTAAACATTTGGGCTGCTTATTTCACAAACACTTTCATTTAAGAAAAATAAACTTCCTCCACAGAGGGGGAGGAGTTATAGAGCCTCATGGCCGCAGGTAGAGAGGATTTCCTGCAGCGTTCAGTCATGCATTCAGAGTCACATATTCACATTTTCCAGTAATTCTCCATTTTGCGAACAGTCCATCATGTGCAACACTGTAAAATGTTCTTATCAGGTGTTAAACATTATCATTATGTGCAAAATCTTGTGACGTTTTCTAAATGATGCTAACTTTATTATCTTATGTGCAATATTACAACTTAGGTCAATATTACTTTCTAATACTTGCTATTAATACTGATCTCTAACAGTAACTTAGACAGTAGCTTACTTAACAGTAACTTAATAGTAACAGTATCAGTAACTTACAGCAAACTACCATCTGTGTGGCTCGATTTACACTCAACTGTGTTTCTGATCTGTAGTATTTATACCAGCATGTTTGTATATAGTGTATATTAAGCTTTTTAGTTTAGATATTCTATGTTGTTCTTGTCTCTGTGTCTCTGTGTCTCTGCAGTCATTACATAAGCAGTATCTTCTGGGATCAGGAATGTGGGACCCGACCCGTGGGCTCCTCCGTCAGGGGCCTCCGTTCCAGCGCCCCAGCTCGGGCCGGCCCGGACCAGGTGCCGTTACTCTGCTGCTATCCCCAGAATGCGACTGTGTGGCGTCGCCTGACCTGAGCATAGTGCGACACAAGTGACCAAATGGTCGCAGCTGGGCCCCGGACCCCTTCCCCACAGCGAGGGGCCGGGTTCCCTCCTTCGGTCACAGAGGCGGTTGTGAGAGAGGCAGGCCATTTTCACATCGGGTTAAAGTCAACCTGAATTAACGCCACATTCACAGAGCCGGGCCGGGCCGCCCCGCGTGTTGCGCGTTTATGATCGGGGGTTATAAGAGCTGCTGTTGGCCGCTCTGGTTTCAAGTCTCTGTCTCCGAGTCTCACAGCAACTGGGAGGCGGATTGTTTTGCAGAGCTATGAAGCACCTTAAGCTCTTGTAAAATTGCATTTTAAAGGGCCATGCTGTAGACTGCGGCCCTGATATGCCTTGCGGATTATGATGAGTGGAGACATTCTCAGTGTGCAGTGGAACAGAGAGCAGGAAATAGTGTCCCTCAGTATTAATAACGCAAAGATAAACACAAATATAGAGGCTAATTTTCAAGGTTCCTCAGTTCCCTGTTTAAAAAGGTTAAAATTGTGAGCATCCAGTGCAGGAATAATGCAGTAAAAACATTTTAAAGTGATGTAATGACTTTGTTCTGTACTTTTCAATTACTTGAGTAAACTTGTTATCAACCTCGGGTTCTAGACCAATTTGAGGCGCAGTCAAACATATGAGAAGGTAAGAAAGACCTATATGACTAACTTTAACAAAGCCTGTGCAGCCTTTTGTCCTTTAAAGAGCCAAAATTCTATATTTCACATTTATCTTTTGTCTCCTAAGGTTCACTTACAACATTTTTAATTGTTTTTTTGTAGTATTTTTAGTATGTTTAGTTCACTGTGCCATTAAGAATATGACATGCAAATGTTTTCTGCACTTTTTGGCTGTCTTGTATTGTGCTGAGGCTGAAACACTCCTTGGGGCTAAACTGCTGTAGGCTGAATTCACAGAAATGTGTTGCTTTTGGTGATCCGTACAATTTAAAACTTACTAACATCCTGCATTAAAATTCTGTTCCAAAACAATGTGGGCTGTATAAATGAAGGCTTATTGTGACCAAAAGTGTTACAGTTAATGGCAGATTGTCTTCGGTCTCAAAAAAGACATTTAGTTAATGTAAACAGAATGATAGACACACTTTCTGGAAGAGGGGTACAGTGATATTCCTCCAATGACTGATCTGTATTTGCCCTTTAATGTATTTTAAGTACATTCATTACCTGAGTGAACGGACTGGATTACTCGGGCTGTGGAAATAATCATAATTGTGTGAGTTTGGACATAGTTGTACGCTGACGGAGGAGGACAGTGAGTGTAGAAGTAAAAAATAAAAACATTGTAATGTACATAATATAATAGAACTAATCTTGAACAGCTTTCCACTGTAAACTCAGTAAAACATTTAATGGCGACGCCTCCTAAAGAAAAGAGGGCCTTAATCTGCCCAAACAGGCCAGACTTGATTCTCATTCCTGTTTCAAATACCAAGTACTTGTCACTGATCTACTCAAACAACATGTAAAAATTTGATTAGTTTAAACATTTTTATCACATTTTAATTGTTTTTGTACTTTGTACTATGTTTGCACTGACAGATATTAAGGGTTTCGTGAAGTATTTTTATAATATTTTGTAATAATCATTAATAACTGTGCCCTGATTTGAGCAAAGGGGGAGGTGACGGACCTTTTAAAGGCGGTCTGTTTGGATGTTTCTGCTTAAATATCATTTTGGAAAGTCTCTTGGCTCTACTCTAGCGATGCATGGGTGCAGATGTGCTCGTGGTTTACAGTAATTTCACTCAGAAATAAAGTATTGATTACTTACACGGGAATTTCATCATTGTTTAATACAAGTTATAAGTAATTTCTCATATTATGAGTAGATGTTTTGTGTTGAGATTAGGACTGGGGTCAGGAAGGTTGAGGGTCTCTGTGATGGTTAAAGAGGCTCGTGGTCAAAACAACAGATGTATTTTAGTGTTTTTACCCCCCACCCGGCATAATTACGGTTTACATTCTAAAATAGGCATTTTTAGTTATTTTCACTATACATTTTGGAACATAACCCCTGCGAAAAGCGAGGGATTACTGTATTTGAAGATAAGCTAAATGATGTTTCCCCTGAGATTTCTGTACTGATCAGTGTATGTCTGTTGATTTTTGAGGAATCACCAGTGGTTAAATGACATTTGCATAATTCATGCATTGTATTGTAGAGATACAGACAGATAAGAACACAAAAATGATACAAATTTGTTCAGTCAAATCGATGTGCTAAAGCTGCTCTACAGACTATTAAACAACATAAATAAATAATATATTGACATTTGACGTTTTTGGCCTAACCACTTCTTAAACCATTTCAATCCACAGATATATTTCAGTCCCCTGTTTTCACTTTCGCGTCCAAATGTTTGAAAGTTCACCCTCATTAACGAATGGAGTGCCTTGATGTTTGGAGGCGATAGAGACATAAAAAGAAAATAGTTTCCATTCGTGTTCCTCTCTGACCCACAGCCATGCGTGTCCAAACACTCGGACTATGTTTCAAAGAGTGTGCATCGAGGACGAGGAGCGCCAGACAGATCCCAGCAAATCCCGAACAACTGGTCCCTTGGTGCCATCTACTGGACACATGTCAAAACACATTCAAGCCTGTTCATCACAATAGAGTCATCAGAGTCCTCTCGAAGAGGTGAAGGGCCTCTTCAGAAGAAAACCGATACTTCAGAGCATTCGGGTGGCTTGCGATGTGCCCATTTGTCATCATGAACCTTAGCCAGGGCCATTTGGCCTCTCTCTTTCAGCCACGTCTGGCCGGGCTTCAGGAGAGCAGGCTCTGGGATTGGAAAAAGACTAATTAGCCTACTTATGGCCCACAAAGTAAGTCTGTCATCCGCCGGCTATTGAGAAGTGTAGTGCCAGTCCCCTGCTATTTCCAGCTGCGCAAAGTCATTAATAACTCTCACACTGTCCAGCTGCACCAGCGAGAGCCTTCAACACCGGCTTCCCCCACCCCGACCCCCCCACAAACCACAAACACTTACTTTAAAGCCTGGAGAAGGATTTACCACAATAACGCCATGACCACCTTGGCGCTCTGGAGGCTGAGGCAATCTGTTTGTTGGTGGTGGAGGTGTTTTTATCCACCACTTACGACGGGTTCAGGGTGGACCGTTAACGTTCCCCTGGGTTCCCCTTGCAAGCCCATAAACTCGTCCACTTCAGGCTGGACTGAAAGCTGTTTATGTCTCCAGGTGGACAGACGCACTGTAACGATTGGATGTAGGAAAGGAGCTGGCTGTAACTATTACTTATTTACAGAAACCGGGACATAAATAAGCTAAAAAACAAACAGAACACTGAGAGAACACTGGGAAAAAAACAAAAAATAAACCAAGCCGGCAAACAAAAAGAAGAACTGGCAAACACAGACAGAAACACAGGGGTGTACAGAAACCAGAAGATTACATACCTTTCAGAAAAAAACACAAAAACCTTTTTTACATCAAAGTAAACTTTTTCTGTTTTACATCAGTTAGGTCAATTTTTTTTAAAGGTCAGATTATTTCATAGAGGATTCTGTAAAAACTTTCCATGCAATTAGTTTGTAATGTTTTTAAACAACATAAAACATTCCCAATTATTCCAGTCTGAGTTTTTGAAGCTTCTAGTAGGTTTATGTGGTTAATTGACCATTTGAGTTCAAACACAGAGTTTCCTTCTGTGACACCATGGAAAAGTCAAGAGAACTTAACCTAGACATCAGGAAAAGAACTGTGGACCTCCACAAGTCTGTCTCAACTTTAGGTGCCATCTCCAGATACCTGATCATCCGTTCAAACAATAATAGGCAAGTATAAACACTATGAAAGCGTGCAGCCACCTTACGGCTTACAGAAAAACTGAACAATAGGAACAGAACAATAGAAACAGAACTTGCGAAGATGCTGCAGAAGCTGGTTAGGGTTGGTAAAAGAAGTAAAACACTGTAAAATAAGCTCTGTACCGACAGTGTGGAGAACACCATCGCTTCAAGAACCATGATCAAAAAGTCAGACTTAAGTTTACATCTGCACATGGGGACAGAGATTTACATTTTGGAGACATGTCCTGTGGTCTGATGAACCTAAAACAGAACAGTTTGGCCATAATGATCAACAGTGTATTTGGTGGAAAAAGCAGTGAGCTTGCAAGCCTCAGAACATCATCCCATCGGTGAAGTATGGTGGTGGCAGCACTGTGCTGTGGGGCTGCATTACTGCAGGAGGGACTTGGGTTACTTCACAAAGTAGATGCATCATGAGAAAACAAAATTCTGAAGAATCAGCCTGGAAGTTAAAGCTTGTGCACAATAGGTCTTCCAAAGGGACAAGCATACCTCCAAACAAGTTACAAAGGACAACATAGTAACAAAATCCTTACCGCTAGGAAGAAGGCCTACAAACATTACGCCAGTTCTGTCCAGAGGAATGGGTCAGTATTGCTACCAAATACTAAGAAGTGTATGTACATTTTTGATTTTCATGAAAGTAATAAAGAATTCTTTATTAAATGATCTCTCTCTTTATTCGACATATAACAAAAACAATAACAAAAAACTTACTCTGATTTAATGTTTGACAGTGAGGAAACAAGTTTTTTGTGTCTATAATGTAAACTTCAGGTTTCAACTCTGTGTACTAATTAGCCAATAGGAGTATCTGGGCAAAGGAGGACTAAGAGGAGGCGGAGCTAAAGATGTAATTATGACTAAAATAGCAACAAACTCATGGAAACACCGACACATGGCAGAAGAAAATAAGGACATAGACATGGAAACGGGGAAAGACAGAACATTACAAGCACCAACAAACAGAGGAACTGACAGGGAGAACATTTAAAGAAAAATAAAGTGGTAAATAAATAATGTACAGATAAGCAAACAGATGGCTGGCAGACAGATGGATAAATCGACTGATAAATTCACAGATAGGCAAACCAATCAAATAAATAAACTCAATGTCTGAATTATCCACTACAACAAGGAGCAAAAAACAGACATATGAGATGCACTAAGATAAAGATAAATAGACAAAATGATACATACATACATTCACACACAGGTTCTCAGGTGTTATCTTTTCTAGTATTGAACTGAACAGCTTTACCTTCGTTTTTAAGAACTGCTGACAATATTTCTCCTCATTTCCGAATAAAACATTGTTCTTTAAAGCATCATTTTAAAGAAAACGACAAAACATCAAAATAAGAGAAATGATGCAGCGTTTACAGAACCTGAATAATTAAAAGTCAAATCTATGGTTCTCTCTTAAACTAAATGGCAGTAATGAGCTTTGAGGAGCTTCTAGTAGTGTTTCACCATCCAACTGGTCTCAGTGTGAGAGGAGGGAGTCGATCACAGCAGTGTTTTATACTTTTCCTCATTAAATAAGATGTGATTCATCTGATCACTGATCAGTCCCTCATAAAGCAGAATGAGGTGCTTGTATAGGAATTTAAAAGTGGACACATTATGCAAAGCTCACTTTTTTAAAAACTAGGTCCGGAAAAAAAAATAAAATAAAATAGTTATAACAGGTTTATGGGCTACAAAACATGTTCCTGAAGTTCTTTACACAAAATCACTCTCACATAAAGAGATTCACCAGCTTTATTCTCCACAGTTTCAGACCCTTTCAGAACCAACCGCTTCAGGGCTCTGTCACTTTTTTGAAACTGGGCCCTCCGTCCAAACGGCTCATTTTATAACTAAAGTGAGTTTTGCATAACATATCCCCTTTAACAGACACTGGCACGGTATGGTTTCACACTCATAAAGACGCTGATTTAAAAATAAACTGCAGTGAACTCTTACTTTTTTTCCAGAGCTGAACACTCATACACACGTACGTCCATCCATATATAGACAAAATGCTGGATAGATAGACAGAAGGCAGATAGATAGACAGATAGACAGAAAGACAAGCAGACACATATAACTATATATACAGATATGTGAATCGTGTATACAGTGCTGGTCATAAAATTAGAATATCATGACAAAGTTGATTTATCTCAGTAATTCCATTCAAAAGGTGAAACTTGTATATTAGATTCATTCATTACACACAGACTGATGTATTTGAAATGTTTATTTATTTTAATTTTGATGATTATATCAACTAATGAAAGTCCCAAATTCAATATCTCGGAAAATTAGAATATTGTGAAATGGTTCAATATTGAAGACACCTGGTGCCACACTCTAATCAGCTAATTAACTCAAAACACCTGCAAAAGCCTTTAAATG
>JBBJLR010043129.1:0-12062 GCA_037577145.1 Brachypetersius gabonensis
ATGTAAATACATGTAAAGTACATGGATCTCTCTCAGACAGATCTCCCTCTTTTAGGTCAACAATACGGGCCTTGAACAAGAACTTCTCCATCGCCTTTTTCTTTCCAGCCTTCATGACACTGCTGTTTTTCCAGCACAACAGGACTGTGTATGACATAGTGGCGGGCACCATTGTAGTCCAGAGAAACAGACCTAGATGATCTGTCTAGGCCCACTCTGCACCAGGTGAAGTCCAGGGGAGGCAGTGGATCTGAACTGAATCCTGAAACCTTGCTGGGCCCACAGGAGAGGAAGTTGAGGAGCACCTCATCGATAGAAAGCTGTTTGACTGCAAGTGTTTTTTATTAGTGCCAAATTACATTTTCTAAAGGCATGAAAAAAGAATTGGTCCATTTGCTTTACGATTTATTTCAAACATTGCATGAGCATTAAAGTGATTCTGTAATTTACATCACTGTCCAACTCAAAATGTGCTCCTGCATTTGTGTTGCAGGACGATTCATGGTTTTCTTTGGTTGATTAAATTGCCAAATGTTTATAGCCTTAACATGCATATTAGTAATAAGCTTTTGCACACAACACATTCCTGCATGCCTGCCTTTGGTTACAATAAAATCTGACCATTTTGGATATTTGCAGTTGAAATTGCCTAATTTTGATCCAACTCTTTATCGGATCTCGACTTGTGCTTCATGCACTGCTGTTTCATTTTGATATTTCAGCTAATTAATTTTCCCAAGTATGTACATTAGATATTAAATGAACATTAAATTGTCAGAGTAGTGCTATTACATTTTGATTACAGTGAGTAGGCCCTGTATTAGGGATTAAATAATATTTTGGCTGGAAGGGTCTTCTGGGCTCCAGCGGGACGTTTTTCATTTTATATGATAAATGAATCCCGATGTTGAAAAAGTCTTTGTGGATGAACCCCCTCTAGAAATTTCGGCATTGCTCTTTTTACAAACGGCTTTCCGCGTCTTTCTTAGATATATTGAAATGCACCCACATGGCAGACATATTAACTCTAATCCAATCTTTTTTTTTTGTTTTTGTGACGTCTGGGCCTTGTCCGCCAAGCCCCCTCATCCTCGTGCTGGGTTGCTATTCCCTAACTTAAACCCAGCATCAGGACGAGGCCCAGATGTCTTTTTTTCGTGGCAATATATAAATGGTCATATATTTGTGCTAAATTAGACAAAAATATAATTTACTAATTTTGTAATATTTTTGTACATTCAGCAATATGTCCATATAAAAATAATTGTTTGGTACTGTGGAGAGAACACAAAGAAAGCCCGTCTTGGGATGTTGAAATACTGCTGTAATACTGCTGAGGCGGGAGGTTTGAAAGTAGCCAATCTGAGCACGTTATTTATTTCTCCTTGCTGCTGATTGGCTGCTGCGTCAATCCAGAAGTCCCCCTGTGGATTGTCTCAAGTGTTCTCGTGTTTTTCGTTTTGTTCTTCTTAAAGCCCTGTATTTTTATTTCAGTAAATTAAATGAATTTATTACTGTATTTACCTGCTTATACCAAATAAAGCTACAGCGCTAACCAAAGAAAATGCATGGGCATGAATAACAGTAACGTCTTTACAGGGGTAATATCCACATTTACATTCTAGCTCTGTTGGAGTTCAATGTAAACTGTACGGTACGGATACGGGTTTACCTTTACATTTTCTTTAAGGGTAATAGATTAAGCTGAGTCACTATACACCGATGCAGATATGTAGTTGATGTTGGTGTGGAATAGGACCCCTCAACAAAGTTACTACTTATGATGCACCAATACAAGCTAAGTGTCACCTGAAAACACAGTCATGGTTTAAATAAATGCATCCAACCTAAACTTTTGTGTAAAGGTAACATAAGACACTGCTAGTTGTGCATGGCACATGAGCTTTGGAGGACTTTGTTTACGGAACAGTAATGCAAAGCACAAGTCACACATTAGTTTAGTGCAGAAACGCAGGCGGGTTCTCTTGGCCGAGGACCAAAAGACCATGATAAATGGGTTCTGTGGAAAAATAAGTCCATATTTCAGCATGTTTTTGTGAAAAAGTATCGGCGGATTCTATATGCCAAAGAAGAACGGTTAAAAGGTTAATTTTCTCTCTTAATAAAAAACCAATAAGCTGTATGGTCTTGATAATATACTGATGAAAAGTAAATGTCACAGTTTTGGGAGGAAAATGTAAAGAAAGCATATTTTAAACACCAATATTCTTTATTCAACATTCATAAAACAGTTCTGAAAAACATGCATATCTACAGTGCTTCAGGGAATGAAATGAACGCACAGTGTTTTTGTTATTGTGTTTGCAGTCTATTTGCCTCATTTGCTGTTTGTTTTAACTCGTTTTTACCATGTGTTGGGCTTGAATGAGTGCACTGAAGTCGAACATGAAGAACAGCTGATTGGTGATCATCAGTAATCGATATCTAGACTTTTAAAACTTCATCACTAAGAATGTTTGCTCACACATGTGGGTAGATCTAAAGAGAACCAGTGTCTTCTCATGTGAGGAAAGTTCTTTTTAAGAGAAGAAAAATCCTGCACTCACTCTCAGCCATTTTAAAGTCTTCAAATCCCTGCCATGTCCACCACATGGTGTCCTACCCGTGATTAGCTGATGGTGTGACCTGTTTAAGTGTTGGCATGTGGTTGAGGATGTTGCTCTCCAGATGACTTGAAAAGAAACTCCCGCGAGACGTAGACCGAATGTTTCACTTCCATTCCAGAACCCTACTGCCACAGAAAAAATAAAGATCTGCATCAGGAGACTAAAGAAAGGACAAAGGGGAGAAGATGGTGGCAGTGAGTCTGGTCCATCCAACTGGTGCATTTAACACACAGTCACTCCTCTTCCTCCTCATCCTCCTCTTCTGCTGACTCCTCCAGTTTCTCTTTGACTTCTTCTCTTTCTTTTTACTCTCTCCACCCTCTTCCATGCTCCTGGATGCTCATCATTCTCCCTCATCACCTCCTCTAGCTCCCTCCAATCTCTCCTCCAGTCTGTACAGTGGCCTCTCAGCTACTAGCTGCTCTAGATCTTATTCATCCTCTTCCTCTCTCCTTCTCATCCCCCACTTCCCCTTTCTCCTTTTCCTCTCTTCCCTATTACTCTTCCAAACTCTTCACCCTCTTCCTGGCTCCTGAACACTCCACACTGCCTCAGAGATGCTCATCATTCTCCTTCATCACCTCCTCCACCCCTCATGTATCATCCCGCTCCTCAAGTGCTCCTCCAGCCATCTCTGACCTCTCAGTTTTCAGGCTCAGTAGCTCTTATGTATCATCCTCCTCTTATTTACTCTCTATTTCCTCTCTTCCCTTTTACTCCTCCACTCTCTCCACCCTTCTCCTGGGTCCTGAATGTTTTGCCTTTCCTCAAAAATGTTTGTCACTGGCCATGCACACCTCCTCTGACCCTTGCTCAGCACTTCAAGTGCTCCTGCAGCCACTGTCACCCTCTTCTCCAGACTGTGTAGCAAACCCACAGCTTCCAGTCTCTCTTCCTCTTCCTCCGCCTCCTACTCCTTTTCCCCCTCCTCTTTCTAAACTATTTCCTGCCTTCTCTTTTTGCCCCTCCACTTACTGAACCCTCTACCTGCCTCCAGGTTCTCCCTGCCACCTCCTCCGACTCTCACTTACTGGTCCTCTCCTCCAGCCACCTCTGCACGTGTCCTCCATCCATGTGAAGAAGTGAATATGGTGATTTGTAAGGTCTTTTTCACAGCAGCACACTGTCACCATCTAGTGGCTGAGAAAAGTAATGCCTGATGACATTGAAAGACAGCCATTGTTTTCTGACTGGTGTAATCCAGAGATGGACCTATGTCCTAAGCTTACCCCTCTGAATTCAGTGGTGCTTAGAACTTCTTAATTAATTTACTACAAACAGATTTAAGAATGAGTTCTATTTCTAGTTCAGAATGTCTCTAGATATCTAAAAGTCAAGAAAAAATCTTCCACATGGTTTTAAACTGAAGCCTTTTCAGATGTGCTCCCTCCACATTCATTACGTCCTCTCTCAGACTACCATGGGCGTAAATCCCGGGGGGGACGGGGGGACATGTGTAAGTAGAAAAAAAAACAAACGCAAAAAATGCATTTAGAAACAGTTGAGTTTCCCCTCCCCTTCCTCACAGTGGTTTGGCCCACTGCCTCTCCCCTCCCCTTCCTCACAGTGGTTTGGCCCACTGCCTCTCCCCTCCCCTTCCTCACAGTGGTTTGGCCCACCTACTCTCAACACATAGGAGTCAGATGTGTGGCTGCGGTTTAATTAATGTGTAACTCCAGTAGGTAGAGTATTTTATTCACTTTAAATAAAGCGATTCTCTTTAATGTAGTTGGTGCAGACTCATTCATAAATTAGTTGTGGCAAAAATGCTGATTACTGATGTAATTTTCCATGAATCTGCTATATGAGCGATTAAAATATTACTTATCTTGTTAACGTTAGCTTGTTTACAATAGCTTGTTGCATAGTGCACTGCAACTAACACGCCGTGCGTTGTTTTATTTGTGACGACTTGGCATAATGTTAACATTAACGACCACAATTAGCAAATTGTTTAGCTGTGCCTTTACTAAAGGAGCGCTGTGCTGCGTCCGAACTGACCCCACTGTATTTTTTTGTATAATCAGTTTCTATTCTGTTCTTAAGTGTCTTTGTTAATTTTAAATAAAATTTGAAACCTTTTTTTAATTTCTTGTTTTTATTTATAAGTACAAGTTGACTGCATTATTTGTATCCCCTTCAAGAAATGTTTATTTGTTGTCCCCCACTACTGTTAAATGAAATTTATGCCCATGCAGACTTCTGATCTTGCAGGCTGACCCCCAAGTCTCTCAGCAGTTGCTGCACAAGGGAGTCCAGAAATGTCTGACAGCTCGAGTAAAGACAGTTTGTTTGCTGCTTCTCATCCAGCTCTCTCTCCACCATTCCAAGAAACAAGAAGTGCATTTGTATTTGTTAGAATACTCATTTTTGATAATCTCGTGTGAAAGTTAACAAACCTTTATTATAAAACATGGTGAATTGGTGGAATGTTTTTTCCTAAAATCAGGCTGTTGGAGTAAGTCTGTAACAGACCTCCTTGAAAAATCCTAAGTAATTAAAATAATGATCATAATGAACATTTGTGAAATTATTGCATATTTAAATGCTGAATGAACCAGTGATGCTTCTGTTTTGCATTCAGCTTTGGACTGTAGTTCCAGAGAGAATTACCTCCACCACCTCTCTGTTAACCTGAGCTCCACTCTGAAGCACAGCCTGCACACTTCCAGGTCTGCTAGACAACACACCCTCTTATATATTTAAGTAACCAAGCTTTCCTCTGTTTTGCACTTATGTATTCTTATTGTTTCATGGTTTAGGAGGAGCCTCTGTCTTATTTTCTCCAGATAAGGTACATTTTAGAGAGTAGTGAATGTTCTGCAGAGGCCTTGGTGATAAAACAATAAGGATCAGATTCACTTATATTTAGATCTTTGTAATCTTTGGAGAGGTTGAGAGATCAAAAACAGATCAGGGACAAACGTCATTTTAATGTGAGTAAAAAAATGGATCTGTTTGCAGGAGTCTGGACATCAGTGAGAATAAGTGAATTTGGAAAGTCCTGCAGACACGTGCAGAGTATATACTACACTATTCTACTATTACATGACAAAAACACACCCTGTCCTCCAGGTAACTACATCACTGAAGTACTTGAGGGGTACGGAGACAGCTGGGTGTCCCACACACAGGAGTCAGCTGTACTGAAGCATAGGGCAAGAACAGCTAGTGCTTAACATACCAGCTCAAACACATTTACTGAAGCTCAGTAAAAAACGTTGGCCAGAATGAATTTACAGTTCTTTATTGTTTCCTGGGGCTTGAGGGTGCAGTAACAACATGCCCCTAAAATTAGACAACACCATACCAGACAGCAGCTTCAGCAATTAGCCTTCACCAAAGGTGTCATGTTTCACCAAGAACTATAATACAGCCCCTGAATATCAACCAGGCCAGGACACAACTGGCCCCAAGTGGAGGGAAAATATGTTTGACAGACCATCAGTCCTCAAGACCAGTGCAGAAATCTCCAGAAGATACTTTCGACAGTGCTACAGTGCTCCACTGAAGTTCTCTGTACTTTCAGCAAATAAACAATCATTTAAAACCAGCCGAGGACTTAATTTTTACTTCAGTATGTGGTTAGTTCATATTAGTCTATAGACACCACTGAAGATCATTAGTTTCCTGTTGAAGAAATCAGAGGATCAGTCACAGCTCACCTGCTAAATGGAATATTTAGAGGAGGCTATAATCTATTTCAATATTACTTCAAGTGGTTGCTATGGTATACCAAGGCAACACTGTGGCAACAATGAATCATTTCACTAATATTCTCCTCATTCCAGGTACATGGTGATAAAAACACTGGCAGTCACTGAATGAACTGTGTGGCCTCAAGCTTATGAAGTCTATGGCAGATGTTGTTCAGACTCCAAGGTAATTTCCACATTGTACTACTCTCTATACAGGAAATGATGTGTCCCACATCACTGTGAAGAGGTGAACATAGTGATTTGTGCTTCTTTTTCTCTGTAGCACACTTGTCATGTCTTTATTTAGACTTTATATTATTTTGTTACTGTATCTGTGTCTCTGTGTCTCTGTGTTGTGGAGGTCATAACATAAACAATTTCCTCCTGGACTGGATCAACATAGTTTCCTGATTCTGATTCTGATAAACCAGAGATGGACTTAAATGTTCTAATAATATTTCTAGACCTTTACCTCAAATAAAATTAATTCCCTTTCTAAAATGTTTTATTAGATTCAAAACACTGAGTCAAATATAATAATCTTAATAACCTTGCAACAGTCACTGATGTTCTCCATTCTATTTTGTATTTAATTCGTATTGTCAAACCAATTTTACATCTTGAAACTGTTTTGTTCTTTCAAATTTAAGTTACACTACTGCACTAGCAATGTGAACTAAATTTATTGTTCAGCCTCATGCATGGGTCCCCATCATATATTGCACTGTATGGTGTCTTGTCTAGTCTTGTCTTGTTTAGTTGTATTGTTGCTCTTGTGTTCTGTCCTGTTTGCACTTGTGTGTTTGTTCTGTGCTGTTCTGCTCTTGTGTTGCACCATGCTCCAGGAGAAACATTGTTTCATTTTTTACTATGTACTGTGTGTACATGGTAGAAATGACAAAGAACCTACTTGATTTGACTGCTTTACTATTAGGGGACATACCCCCCTGATGCCCAGTGTGCCCCCGTGGCTTAATGCTAATCTGCATAACTGTCTGTTTATGTTGTTAGTATTTGTGACATCGCCGACTCTCGCCGGCACGCAGGATGGTTTCCATGTTGCAGAGTAAACTTTATTTACAGACATTAACATAAACCAATAACCCGAGCTTGTGTCTTGGTTGACCCACAACCCAGGTGAACCCAAACTGAACTTAAATACCTTAACCCCAGAGTAGTCCCACCAATCACCCAACACATGTGTTCAAACTGAAAACACACACAGGTGATTCACATTACCTTAAACCCACCACCAATAACCAATACGGGGACAACCTCTATCGACCGCCCCCCCCACATAACCCCCTAAACCGCTACAGTATTTATGCGTCAATTCCTTCCATCTATGAAGGATGACATACTGACCATTAAGAGCTTCACAATATTACATACAAGTAAGCCCCTGGCTTCTGTCAACAACATAACAAGAACAAGAAGTCAACCAGACCCAATGCAATTCTGACAAAACATTTACATTTACGACATTTACTAGCGCACCCGAGCAGCGAGGAGGATTAGGATTAGAATTAGGCTTAGGGCTAGGGTTAGGACTAGGGTTAGGGCGTGGGACATTGAACATCTTTTCCTGGTCCTTTAGCCTGTTTAATAAAGGGTCAAGTGAATTATACATTTTAGTTTTTGTCACATAAGATGAGATGTGATAAGACAAGATGAACCTTTATTAGTCCCACAAGTGGGAAATTTGTTTGGTCATGGCAGAAAGTGGACAGTACAAAGTTTAGAGCTGCAAAATTAAGAAAAACAATAGAATAGAATAAAATAAAATAGAATAAAATACTAGCACAGTATACAATAAAATGTTCAAATGTGTCTTGTGTCCACATTCAGGTTTGTTTTGTTTGAGCCATTGCCTGGCAACCCACCTGCGACTAGAGCATTAGCGGTTACGCAATTGGTTTCCAGGCGCCTCACCTGTTTTGGGTGAAGTGGAAATCTCACCATGCACATGTTTTATTAGTCTCGTGTTGTTATTGGTGGTTTGTGTCGAGCCCCCTGTGTCTCCCCAGATAAAGGCCAGCCGGTTCAGAACAGCAAGCGTGCTTGCTTCTCCTTCCTGTCTGTATCATTCTCCTTCCTGTCTGTCTTCCTGTCTGCCTATCTAGCTGTGAGTAAAACTGTGGGCCAAGCTCAGGTGCCTTGCGATGACTCCGCACCCACTACAGGCCCGCACTACCCGTGAGAGGCGAACTGCAAACCTGGCATGGAGAACCAGCTTGGAGGGTCATTGTTTTTAAGTCCTCTCTAGACTGTGGCTCTCAGCTCTCTCTCTCTCTCTCTCTCTCTCTCTCTCTCTCTCTCTCTCTCTCTCTCTCTCTCTCTGTGTGTCTTCTGCGTACAGAGGGGACTGGTGGAGTTCTCCCCCCAACAGGGCCAGCTGGGCCTTTGCGGTTTGGAGAGGCAGGTGTCTCAGTGCTACAGGTCTACCCCAACTTTGCGCACAACTTCAAGGTGTTTTCGACTACCAGGATCAGGGGAAAAGCAGCAGCACTTGCCTTCTCCAAGTCCACCAGGGCACCAACTCATTTTCAGAATATTCTATCAACTTCCAGATTCTGCTGGCTGACAGTGGCTGGAATGAGCCAGCCTTAATTGCGGTCTACAGGAAGGAGTCCAGAGCTACACACAGAGCTCACCTGCAGTGATGAGGGCCTTCCCCTAGTCAGCCTGATCTCCTTTGCCATCAGACTAGATCAACATCACTGGAGCAGAGTCAAGTTCTCCCCATTGAGGACCTTGCACCTCCGCTCAGGTTGGATGGAGAGGATGCAATCACCCCCACAGGCTCAGCAGCAGAGTCAGTTGACCCAGAGTCAGAGGCCATGCAATGGGTTCACCACACCTGTCTCCGCAAGAGAAAGAGCGATGGCATTGTCTGTACTGCGGCTGGGCCATGTGTCCTCTTCAACACACTAAGGTCACACCCCTGAACATGGTAGTCTCAACCACAGACTTTGACCCAGTTTTGTGTACCAGCATCTCTCTATGTCTCTAATCTTTCTTTCCATGTCTCTTTTCTTATAGATTCTGGATCGGCTGGAAATTTTATTTCCCGAGACCTTGTGTCTTCCCTGTCGCTCCTGGTGGAGAACCTGCCAGCCCCAATTCCAGTGAAAGCCCTAGACGGTCACTTCAGTCAGCTGCAGGACCATAACCCAAATCATTCAGCCCCTACGATTTACAGTGGCTGACAGACACCACGAACAGTTAGAGTTCCTAGTGTTAGAACATGCCAAAACACATATTGTAGTGGGTTTAACGTGGTTGTGGTTACACAATCCTTACATAAATTGGAGGACAGCCCAAGTCCTCACGTGGTCTCCATCTTGCCAAACTAAGTGCTTGACCACGGCACTACATGCTACAACTATTGAAAGTCCATCTCCCACTAAACATACCCGAAGAGTATCAGGACCTCACCGTGGTGTTTAGCGCCACTAGGGCAACCCACCTCCCTCCGCACGGGCTGTGGGATTGTATGATTGGAGAATTTCATCGCAGTTTATTATCACAGTTTGTTATCACAGTTTATTACGGCCTAACTGGTCAATGAGCTCATCCACTTGGGGCATAGGATAGCCATCAAATTCTTATATTTCATTTAACTTACAAAACTGGAGGCTGCCGCTGGGCTTGTGTACCATGACTATAGGACTCGACCAGAGGCTGGTGGATTCAATAATACTGTCTTGCATCTATATAAAAAATATAATATACTAATTTTGTAACCTAAATAGTGATCCAAATATAAATTCAGCTACATTTCCAGTTATTGGCTGCTGCCCTCCTGTTCTCCTGTTTTCATTTTGTTCTTCTGAAAGTCCTAAAATGCCACTCAAACGCCCTGCACTTTCTGGCAATGCGCCTAAGCCAAGAAAAAGAGTAAGACACTCCAGGAGAAGGTTGGGGTTGGGGAAGTGTGTGCATGATGTGAGGGTGTGTTGTGGATGAGCAAGTGAGATAGGTGAGCCGGCTGGTGTTGGTTCAAGGTTTAGTGGCTTGAGTTGTAGCCCTACAGCAACTCATGTGTTATAGAAAAAAACATTAATTAAAAGAGGCTGTTTAGCTCAGTGTATCCCAACGAAAATATGCTTACATGAATTTCGTTAAGGGTAATGTATTAAGCTGAGTTTAAAATTAAATTAAAACGTTTCAGATTTTTTCTTAGAACTGAACTAATAATTGAAATTTTGCAAGTTCTCCCACTTAGAAATCATGGAGGGGTCTGAAATTTGCACTGTAGGTTCATTCCCACTGTGAGAGACAGACTGTAAAAAAATCTGAAAATCACATGAAACAGCTGTGCCACCCAACGAACATAAAATTATTAAACTGTAAAAATCTTTGGTGATTACCAGTGCATCTTACTGTATTTTTATTACCTGTTTTTACCTGCTTATACCCCTGTACAGGCTACACAGGGGCAAAATCTGTATTTACATTCTAGCATTGCAGGAGTTCACTGTAAACTGTACAGTGCAAATAGGAGTTTACCTTTACTTTTTCTTTAAGGGTAATGAATTAAACTGAGTTCAAAATGAAACTAAAGTGTTTTGGGAGCATATTTGGGGTATATTTAGGGTTTACACTATAAAAATAGGCATTGCTAGGCATTTCTTTATCACATCACAACAACACAGTTTTTCACTATATGCAGGTGCTCTTGGAATGTAGCATCAGTGAAAAGGGGGGGGGGGTGTAACTGTATATATACACATGTACATATTCCCCCATGCTAAATCTCGCTATTCCATCATTGATAATATTGTGTGATAAGTGACGTTCTAATTAGCAGGTAGACCTTTCGCCTTGCTTTTATTAGGTGGAGGGGGAATTTCAAAAAGCAGTACCAATTTTTTTCAAGAGGCCCTCCAGTCATACCAAAATCTCCATAAAACAATAACAAAATCAACTGCAGCCTTCAATTTGAGTGTGCTTCAATTCATTCCCTGTATGAAGGTCTGTGTATTTATGTGCGTCTGTGCAACCTTGTGCATGCCTCCTCCTGCACGTATACCACTGCATCTGCCAGAGGATGCGATGTCTGAGTGGTCTGCACAGCGGGGGAAAGAACTTGTTGTAGTAATGATGTCATCTGCAGCCAATAGGAGCCCATAGAGCTTGTGATTGGCGCAACCCGATTGGCTGCTCAGAGGGAGAAGGGAGGAGGGATTACTCTGCTATCAGCCCAGACAGACATGCACTCAGAGAAGGAGCTCTCAAATCATTGATGAAATCAGATAAATCAGATGAATAATTACCTTTACCTAGATACAATGTCCATTGTTGAATTATGTGAACGTTTATTGGGTCTGTTCACTGCTCCTGCAGTCAGGGGATCCTTCTGTGCAGCATGACTGGGAAAGCCTTGTTTGCAGGAGTAAATACTGTCACAGCTGTGCACAGTTGTTTGTAACCTTCAGTCATATTTCAGTCACCTATTTTTCTGGGATGACCATGGCATCTATATGCCGAATGTGTGCACAAAGAGAGTTCTTTTTAATCTAGAACCCTTGTTGTAGTACCTTTATTATATATAATCAATACCTTTATTATATATAGCCACTGCTATATTAGTGGTGGGCCGTTATCGGCGTTAACGGGAGATTCTTATCGGGCGATAAAATTTTTTTTGCCGTTAGTCTATTCACAAAGTTGGGTTGGGAGCTAGGTCTATACTACGCAAGCTATGATGACTTTCACCTTGATATTTTAGCGC
>JBBJLR010043139.1:0-12059 GCA_037577145.1 Brachypetersius gabonensis
TCTCTCTCTCTCTCTCTCTCTCTCTCTCTCTCTCTCTCTCTCTCACTCTTTCTGTCTCTGTCCATCTGTTTCTATGTCTCTCTTTCTTTGTCTTTCCTCTCTCTTTCAGGCTCAGAAAATACAGGACACAATGTGGCCACAAGAGCACAAGAGTTTATTAACACACAAAGAATAAGGTAGAGAAAAACTACGTAGGTACAAAAACTCAGAGAGACGTAGATGCCTAGTAAAATAGAAAGACCCCTCAAGCTTTAGCAAAATTGTGTGTGCAGTTTATTTGGTTCATGTTTTCTGTTGAGAACCCCGATGGTAAATTAGAGTACAGTCCACCTGCTGCTCGAGATATGCATCCCATTCAGCAATGTAATAGGACCACCTCTGACCAGACATCTCTCTCTCTCTCTCTCTCTCTCTCTCTCTCTCTCTCTCTCTCTCTCTCTCTCTCTCTCTCGCTATCACTATTTAGGAGATTCAGCAAGCAGGCAGCAAGTTCCACAGTCTCCACCTGCCTCTGAGAACAGCAGTGCAGCCCACAGCATCGGCAGCACCCAGAGCACGCCCTGCTCCAGCAGCAGCAATGCATAGCACCACCTTCTTCATCCCTGTCCACATCTCCTTTACCTGTGGTCAGACCTTCGCATGTGGCCTTCTTTACTTCTGGACACACTTCCTTTATCTGTGACTAAAGATCCCTTACCCTTTGCCACATTGGCTCCTTTACCCATGACCACATGTCTTTCACCAGTGATGATTGACCTTGTCTTCCTTTTTCACACCTCTTCTGTCCCTGTTTTCTTTCTAATTGATATAATCAGTCTCAGAAGCTTTTAAAAAGCGAGTGACTGAATTTTGTAGCAGACATTGGCGTGTAACTGGTTAGTTACTTTTGGCTTGGAGGTGTAACTGTGCTGTCTTTAACTGAGCTAGGAATGCTGGATCAACGCATTTGGAAGACAAATCAGAGATGAAAGACGATTCGTTGGTGAGAAACCAGCCAGTCTTTACACGCTGCTTTATGGAGAAAAAAAAAAGACTACAACAGAGAATTGTGTTTTTACCATATATGGATGGGAAACATCTGTACATAACAAAGCCTGTTTACCCCAATCATTCTTACTGCCTGGAAGCATTTGGAAGAACAGCCAGCTAGACTGAGGCAGAGAATGCGTGTGGTTGTGCAATGCTGCTAGAAGCTTTGCTTCTACATTCACAAAATTGTGGTCATTGAATAATTAGCACCATGTCTGTCTTGTTTCAAGGCAAGCATGTGATCCAGAATTAAAAAGAAAATGATGCCATGCACATTTAAGGTAAATTAATGCACTTGATCGGTTGATTTGCTATCAAATGTGCTCTAATAGCAAAAGCTATTTCATGCTTTTGCACTTTTATACACTTGCCTGCGAAGAGCTTTGGTTTCTGAATAGAGCTTTGAAGTGCGCCGAGGACAAGAATGATTGGAGTAAATGTCTTAAAAGAGGCATTCTGGTTTTATCAGATGATAACATTTATAAATAAATGTATTGTAAAATATTTTTTTTTTCCGTAAAATTTTATATAAAGAATTTACATATATACAGAAAGTAGTCACAACATAAATGCGTTTATTATCCTGCCATAGATAGATCAAGCTATTCTCAAGCTGTACACCATTTATACAACATCATTTTCTAATATAAAGATAGTATAAGAATAATATTTAAGAGTCTATTTATTTATTGATGTAAATGTTCATCAGCCATGTTCAACAACTTGGCTTTGACAATATAGCAAGATTAAGAAATAAATGACAGAAACATTCTTACAGATGATTATCAATGATCACATTCATTATTGCAGAGAAGATAATAAACAGTTACAAAAGCTGTAAGTTAAGAATTTCTTACTACTTTGCTTTTAAAGCTTTATAAGCTACTGGCAAAAAAGCAGCAATGTATATGCATCACTAATGAATCACTGAAAGACTCTATAAAGAGTGAACATATCGGGGCATTATATCCAAAGTTAAAGCATTTGTGCAAGAACCGGTTTATTTTTATAGATTTATTCACATTTGTCCGCTAGCTGCATCACATATCGAATAGATTCATTTCTTATATACACCCAAAACAGAAGATCTAGCTTCAACTCAAGACCTTTCTATGCTCCGCATTCTTCCATAGCAACTGTTGCTGGGTCAGACAAGTTTTACAGAACCCATTCAACTAAATGAGTATACTTTTGTTTCTAAAAACGTGGATCTAAACAGTTTCTGTTTCACGTTTGGAGAAAAATTAAACATACTTGACCTATGCTAAATTAATGGCACATCATTTATATGTACATATATAAACATACATTTGTAAAACAATTCCATATTTAAATTTTCCCCTGCAGAGAAAATCAACAAAATATGTCATTTGACTGTGGGTGTTTTGCACATGACTGTATATGGGTAGCATAACTGGGTACATATCACATAACGTTCTTCTGTACCTGATAGTGTGGGTTGCAGCATTTGTTAACCCGCTGTAGTATGAAAGTGCATTCAAACACAATAAGCCTCTTTTGCACTTTAAATTAAGCATTCTTTTTTTACCCACATTTGGTTCCTCTTACCCAAATTAGCAACAGCTGTGATAAAAGAATATGGAGCAGGGATAGGCTAGATGTAAGTCTCTTTAAAATGGCCTATGTTGAAACCAGTGTGCCTCGCAAATGCATATAAACACAACATTCACAGAAAGCTGGATGATTTTTATGGATTATCTGTTCAATTTGCCCCACTCTGCATTAGTGTTCAGATTTTACACTAACATTCCAGCTAATAGTAAATATGCATCATTACTTTACTTTTGTTGTAAATTTCGTGCTGCATTTTCAGTACTGGGGTTCTATAGAACCTCAGGAGGCGCGTGCCTTCGAGCGTTTTGCTTATTGTATACGACATTTCTCGTATGTGTGAATACAAAGCAAAGCCAAAACAATCCCACCGTCAAAAGTGTACATGAATGTCGAAATATTTAAAGTGCCTTGACTTCAGATCATGCATTGTTGAATAGGGTTACGTGTATTATTTTACATAAAGAAGGGAACTGGTTGGCCTAGCTCGCTTTGTACAATGCATGCGTCGTAGATGTCCGGATGTGAAACGGCAGACTGTTGATTTGTATCTCATCATAACCTTTTGTGTCGCTTGCTGCAGGATCTATAGAATGTATTTTATTTTAAAGCTTTTAAGGCAGTGTAAACTTGTATAGATGCCTTCAGAGAGAGGAAACAGAGTATGACTATATATTTGTGTATAAAGTTATATTTTTGAAAAGTATGATCTAGAGCCAAGCTATAATTCTAATTGCATACTGTGAATTTTGTGGGCCTGTTTCTATTTGATGTGACTTTTTGACAATCCATGGTTATATGTTTAAGCTTTTCTTTTTCTCAATGCTGTGATTATCTGTCGGTGATATTTCCTTTTTTTTGTTTTTCTGTTTAATTTTTATTCAGCGATAAAAAGCACATTTGGTTTTTTTTTTTTTGACCATGAACCGTTCACCCCATTTTAGTACTACTTCTCTCTACAGTTTCAATATTGAACATGGATGGCACGGTGTGGTTGTTGTGTGTCGGTGTGAGAGCAAGGATGTGTGTGTATATGTTTCATATAACAGCCATTTTGTACTTTTTTTATGAAAGCATTTAAGTATTTAATGGCCAGTGATTTTTATTAGCATCTTTATTTGCTAGAGCAGAAATACATTTTGCTAATTACATTGCAATGTACTAAAAAGTGTCTAAATATCTCAAGTGTCTTTCTGGGCTAAACACTTGGAGTTCACTGCACTTCTAAAATTAGTTATCATAGTGAGTTTATTATAATTACTATCATAAAAATCTGGTTTACTTTCTGTTGACTTATTGTTTGAATTTCAGTTAACTCCATTTTTAAAGGCCGTCTGGACACTTTAACTAAGATTTAAAAAAAAAAAAAAAAGCTTTTTAGTGTACTGGCCAAAACACAGCAAGCAGTGATTTTTTTTTTTTTTTACAAAAATGTGCTACAGCTAGGATAATTTGCCAAAAACCAAATAATCTAGTTTAACCAAAGATGTACCAGATTATTCCACTGTTCTGGGGGGTATTCCATGAAACAGGATTAAAGGAAAGTCTGGTTTATTTCAGTGGAAAGTAAGTCAGACTTTCCCTTAATCCTGTTTCATGGAATACCCCCTGGAGTGCTATACTCTCAAGGCATGTGTTCACAAAAATAATTTTTGTATCCATCAAAAGTGCTTTTCTTATAATGGATTTCAGTGAAAACAATGCAATTTTCCAGGCAACAGACACTGACAAAATACACACCATGTGTCAATCAATAGGATATGATGTGGGACAGTACTTCAGTCCATCAAATTGATTTTGAACAAGAAACGTCACCTCTTTCAACCAACAGCCAGAGTTTTACAATCTCAATCTAAGTAAGTAGCCGGACGATGACTGGTCTCACATTTTATAAAAAGAAAGCAGCTGCCAGCAGTTTTTATTTTTAATCTTTACCTTGAATGTGTTCCCTATGTGCACTCATCTCCCCGACAAACTCCATCAAACAGAGCAGCAATGTGTACCAATGTATTTTTGATGGATATGAAAGTTCCTTGTAACTGTGGCCTATTAATAAAACAAAAAGCGAACAAGAAATAAAAACCCTGATGAGTCAATTCTAGAGTCGGCAAAACTACTTTTGTGAATTCTATTTACTGCACATACTGTTTAGAAGAAAAATGGTCTTCTCAGAATATTTTTTTACTGTCCATTAATAAAATCTCATTTTCAATTGAACCTAATGTTCAGCTTTTCTTTCAAAAGTTGAATGTTGCTCCCAAACGTTTGGCTTGTAGTGTATACCCAACACTGACCACACTTCCACCTTGCAGGTTAAAGAGACTGTAGCACAGTTCACGCTATGGTGGACCACTCTTGGCCCCGCAGTGACACTGATGTGTAAAAGCTACACCACACACTCTATCATGGTTCTACCATGCCAGTGTTATTACTGTACCAAGACAGGTCCACCACCTAAATAATGTTTGATCAGCATTAGTCAGAAACTAACTAATGACGAATGAATATGACAGGTAGGGGATGTAATTATAGACTTATATTCAGGACCCACAAGTAGCAGATGGAATTACAATGTAAGTGTTGCTATTAAAGTGGTGCAGTAAGTGTAAAGAGTCATTAGTTTCACTGTAGTTGTCATAACTTCAGAAGTCAGATATTACTTGTATGCTTTCCTTGTCTGAATGTCGGCTGTTATATCTACCTCATGTGTGTGGCGTGCGTGGCCTGTTGTGATTGTGTGTATGAATATGTGCTTCCTGCTTGGCTGTGTGTTTGTGATTGTAGGAGTGAATATCTAAGAGGTCTATGATGTGTTTGATTTATCTCCATTACATACGTGTATCACTGTAACGATCACCAAAGGCTGGATGTTTTATATCAGATGTTAAAGGCCCTCTGTAGTCAGTTTTCAGCTAATGGAGGCAAACCATTGGCTGTAAATGTGAACCGTAACTCTCAAAATGCAGCTTTTTGAATAAGTCAAACCTGTTTCTGCAGCTCATGTTAGCGTTGTTTATTCGGATGTTATGTGAAGCTTTTCTTTCATTTGTAAATAAACTGTGCTGTAAATATGCATGCTGTGTGAATATTCTGTATATAAAAAATAAATTCTTATAATCTTTGTGAACTTATTTGTATGTCTGTTCTTAAAATCTGCCATGGGCCTCACACTATATCCTTATATGGATTAGTCTTTAGTAAGCAGTCAACGCAGCCTTTGGCCGTGATTTCCTCCTAAATGGTCTTTCTTTCAAAATACATAAATCTTCCTTATTGCATACCATAAGCACCCCCAGTGTCTTTGTCTCTGAAAAAAATATGCATTAATAATGTGTTAGGATTGGCCCTAGAAACATAACTGTGAAGTTATGCACCATCTCAAGGGTCAGGTCTTTATATGATGCAGACCATATGTAGATCTGGGTTGTTGAGCATGCGTATACTCTATACATTTTGTGTGTGTGTGTGTGTGTGTGTGTGTGTGTGTGTGTGCGCATGCGCTCCGGTAAAAAATAAAAGACCTCAAAAATGTTCAGTTTCTCAGGTTTGAACTGAACTGCTGTCTCCTCATTTCCAAATAAAAATATTGTTCTTTACTTGTTTTAAAGAAAATGACAAAACATTGAAATAAGCGAAGTGATGCAGGGCTTACAGAACTTGAATAATTTAGAGAAAACAAATCCATTGTTCACTCAAACAAAATAGCAATAATGACCTTTGACAGACTTCTAGCAGTGTTTTACCATCCAACTGGTCTCATTGTGAGAGGAGAGCGTTGATTACAGCAGTGGGAGAGAGAGGGAAAGAGAGTGCTGTGCAGATCACTTCAATAGTTCTTCAGGTTTCCTGAAGGTCTTACAAATAGGAGTGAAAGCTAACAGTGGGTCTTGGCAACATGCTATGATGGATAGGTGAGCCTTAATGCATCTGAGACAGCCCAGGCCAATCTGTCCAGCAATATTTTATAACTGACCATGTCAAGATCTAACAGTACCAAGTCAGTTATCTGTTTCAATCCTATGGAGTTGATGGAGGCCTGACTGAAAGTAGCCAAAATAGCCATCTGTATTCAAATAATTACTGATTTGGTTGAAAACTACTTTCTCAATGACCTTGCCTATGAATGGGAGATTTGAACCTATTATTGTTAAGTGTGGAGACGTCCAGGTTTCTCCATTCAAGAAGAGTTTTATAACAGCCAGCTTTAGTGACGCTTAAAGCATCCCCAAGGAAAGAATTCACAATTTGCAGAAAACACCTTTTTAAAAGATTGTAGGTAAGCAAGATTAGTGTATTATTTTTGTCTTATAATGTATTATTGTTTTGAACAATTTTGAAGTGAAAGTACTATGTAAATGTTTGGGCACCTTAAGTGATTTGAGATCTCAGCTTACTTTCAACAAGGTTTTGGACCCATAATTAGGTCTATTTCTTGTTAACAACAATTATTAGGATGTAATACAAATTTCAGAGCATTATAAATAGTTCACCTCCTCACACCTTGTCCAAACGATCGGCAGCCTTGGGTTGCTCTGTACAGCTGCATAGCATTCTGAAAATTAAAACACATCATGCCCACATAGCAGGAGAAGGCTACAAGAAGCTAGCAAAGATTTTTTCAGGTGGCTTTTTTCAGTTTGCAATGCAATTAAGAATGGCAGTTAAAAGGAATGGTGGAGATGAAGCTGTGGTCTGGAAGACTAAAAAACGTTCTGAGAGAACAGCTTGTGGGATTACCAGAAAAGCAAATCCAACCCTCATTTGACTGCAAAAGTAATATTTTGCACACTCTGGGGTGGTGGTACACTGTTCTACTGTTTCAGTGACACCTGAGCAAATATGACCTTCATGGAAGAGTCATTAGAAGAAAGCCTCACCACAAAATCCAGGAACATCTAAACTAGCTGTGAACATGCAGACAGCATTCAGAGCGGTTGAAGTTAAACTATATTTTTTGGCCGAAGTGAGAGAAGGTTAGTTTAGAGAATTTGGAGTCATGCAGAATTTCTTGAGAAGAACTCCTTTCCAACTAATAGGCATGGGGATAGATTGATTGCACTTTGGGTTTATGCTGCAGCCAGTTGCACAGGAAACTATTCACTGGTTGAGGGAAGCATGGATTTAATTAAACACTAGCAAATTCTGAAAGTAAGCATCACACCATATGAAAAAAGTGGAAGAAACAGTGGCTTCTAAAACAGGACCACACTGGGCCACCTTAATAGGTGCAAGCCGTTTTTGCCATGGCCTTCACAGTTCCTGACCTAAACATCACTGAAAATCGTTGGCTAAACCTCAAAAGCTTCCTGAGACAGCTCAAGAATGTTTTTAGAAGCCTTTTGGAATACAATGAGCAGAAATTCCCCAAACAAGAAGTGAAAGTATATACAAGCTGTGATACTTGCCAAAAGGGCTGTACTGACCATGCAGGGTGCCCAAACATTTGCATGGCGCTCTCTTCTTTTGTCCCTCTAAAATTGTACAAGCCACAAAAACGTTAAAAAGCTGTACTTATATTTGTAACAATGTTCAGAAACATACACTTAATGTTCCTCAGCAGAACATTGCATAGGACACAACACTGCCTCTACCAGCTTGCTTTATTCCTGTAGTGCATCCTGGTACTATCTCTTCCAAAGATAAGCAACGCACACACACCTCCCCCTTCACATGACGTAAAAGAAAATGGGATTCATCAGAAAATGTCACCTTGTTCCATTACTCCATTTTCCATTTCTGATGTTCACATGCCCAATGCATGCACTTTCAGCGATGCACAGGGGTCAGTCTGAGCACGCATGCAGCAAGCTGGGTTTTCTGGCCAGCAAGAGCTTTTTGATTCATGTGTGCATTAGTGAGCCTTTAGTGCTTATGACCTTGATACATATTCACCGCTTGTTCTTCCTTGGACCGCTTTTGAAAGGTACTAACTACTGCATATTGGGAAAACAATATCTAACTCAGATCCTTACTCATGTCCAGTTTCCAACACATCAGCAAGCAGCCAAATATATTTCAAACCCTGAAATTTGCCATGATAATCAGTGTCAATATCTGTGAGTGTGTGTATGTTTAATATCTAATATGTATATGTAACCTGTTTTGTATTGTGAATATATGAACATTTATGTAAGTACCTATCCGTAAGTACCTATTATTTCATTTCAGTTTGTAAAACATGGAGTTTCAGTATACCTTTCTTCACAAAGTCAGGTCTTGCAGTTTTGCCTAGTTTTTCTAATTTTTGCTGGATATGTACACACTCACATTCTCTGTTTAATTCCAATGAAGCTATTGCTGGCCTTGCTGCGCCTTTCATTAAAACAGCCCAAATTCACTCGCGTGAGAAAGAGGGAAGTGGCCTTAGGAGAGCTGGAGCAATCTTCTGGTGACATCATCTCTAATTTAGAACCGATTGCTCCACAATCTGACCACCATGGGGTGTATCGCCATGGAAACTTGACGTCACCTCCACCAGAGCCCGAACTGTCAGTTTATCTCGCTGGAACACGTCATCGGCGCATGGCTTTTATTTACATGTTCCACAGAATGCCAGATTGAAGACAGATTTACCTTCACTCTCATTTACTTATCTACTTTCTAAGGGCTCTGCTTTTTCACATTTTAAATGTGACAGATGATCAGAAGGATCAACTGTTTTTAGTCTTTCATGAGATCCTTAGTCCTTTAAAGCCTCAATCTTTAAGCATCATCATTGTCTACCAGGACTGAGAACACGGGTGCTCCCAGCCATCTTCAGACCTCACCAGCAGGCCTGAACTATTGCACAAGCTGAAAAGGTTATTCAGTGTACAAAATGTTTAGTGAGGAGCCACATTGCCCTAGATTATCTAATAACAGGGTAATGAAAAAAACATTGCACTGATTACATTTGAAGGATTTCTAAAACACAGTGTCATACCGATAGCTGCCTAGTTTCCACAGCCAGTTCAACATCTTTTTCTAGTAGGCCTAATTAACAACAATTTTTTCTATTTTGTCAACTGGCTGATGGCATGTCTAAAGGCACCCAGATAGACAGTGACATATTGCTGATATAGCCAGAAATACATGGTAAAATATGGTCAAATTATGGTAAACATTTTTAATGACGCTATGATGCAAAGAGTTCAAGTATATTGTTCGGCACAAGTGGAATAATTTCAAAAAGAAATGTAATTCATTACCAGCAGACATGGATCCATGGTTTGCCAGGCAACACAAGTTGTTATTAAAAAAACTTAATAGCAGAATTCAGTTGAAGAGTGAGATCATAGGTGTGGAAATTTTACAGTGGCCTCACATGTGGCTCAGCCAATGTTAGAACCATGAAGCCCAATTTAACCCCAGTATGTTGGTGTTAAAACCTGAACTTTCAAAGCAAGGCCATGTTCATATTTATAATCCCTAACCTACTCACACACATGTGAAAGGCTAAGATTAGCCCCCCTGTTACAGCTGCCCAACCGGGACCACATGGGATGTTGAATTTACTACGTAATCCCTGGCTGCCAATATCAATAAAGTGCATTTGATTCTGCTGAGCGACCGACTCTGTTTTGATAGTGGAGCTGAGTTGCTGGACATATATTTTGCTGGGGAGGAAGAGTGCCTTGCTCTTTATGACTGGAAACACTAGACAGTATCCAGCGCTGAAACCTATACAGCCACACAATTACAGCCCCGCCACTTAAAACTTTGCCAAAACACACATCCATATGCTCCAATAGACATGTATTTCAAAACTTGTTATGTATTCATACAAAAAAAACACCCAATATACATATACATGCAGACATATGCGCAAAAACAAGCATACACACAACTACTTTCTGCTAAAGTAACTACTTTTTTGCAAAAAATACACTGTATTTCCAAAAGTATCAAAATACTCCTTTTAAAAAATGACTAGTTATCCATAGAAAAAACGCTTCCATGGTCACCGTGCCCAGTGTCTTTTTTCCCCAATTTTAGTCATGCCAGATTAGCCACAACTCCACCAGTCACATGACACCAACAACACTAGGGCTGCGTCCGAAATCGCATACATACTACGTACTACATTTGAGTTAGTACGTACTACTCTACCGTCAAAATAGTACGTTCTATATAGTATGAATGACGGTAGTATGAATGGAATTCAGCCAGAAGCAGTAGGTCATCCAGGGTCTTCTCGCCTACTGTTTTTCGAATACTATGAATTCGGACATACTACTCGCTTTGCATACTGCTTTTCGCATACTATATAGTATGGAAGTATGCGATTTCGAACGCAGCTTAGGAGAGTGAAGGCTAGCATGTACTTCCTCCAAGTCACGTGAAGCACCACCTCTTTTTTTATTGCCGCTGACCCCATTTTATTGTACAGCTTAGCATGCTTAGAGATTGCCAATTGCTAGTCCAATGCTAGCATCGCATTGAGTGATTGGAGAAGAGGAAGGGCCAACCTCCCCACCCAGAGAGAGCAAAGCCAATCATGCCCTCTTGGACTGTCTTATATGTGGCATAACCATGGATTGATCTCCTGATGATAGGGCCATCGCTTAGTTGTTCTCCTTAAGCGCCCACTATGTCCATTGTTGAGCTTCTGTTAGAGCAGGGGTTCTAAAACATTTTCAGCCAGGGACCCCCCGCACTTGTCTAAGCAGTTGTTATGTAGATAGAACACGCAGATTTGTTTGTTGTGTTTATATTAGGAGTGGACAGTATTATGATATTTTATCATTATCATGAAAAATATGCTTTTATGCTTTTCTAAGCACAATAAAATAACTATGTAATGTGAATCATATTTGTGTCTTTTGTGCTTTTGTCATGTTACGTGCCTGTGTTGTTTATTAGTTCTATTTGGCTTGTTATTCTCCCTGACTATTTTTGTCTCTTTGTGTTTTTGTGCAACATTATAATTTGAGAGTATTTAAATGTTGAAAATTGCTATACAGTAATTCCCCAGTTTTACGTGGACCAGGAGATTCAGTCACACGCAGTAACGCAGTAATCCCCACAATAACACGGAAACTGCAAGTATCTTCGCCTTTTTTTCGAGAACCACCCTGTATTACTTCCACCAGCCCAGCAGTGGCAGTAATACACTGAAAAGTAATACACTGCTGCAGTGTGCCTGCTCTGTGTCTTGCCCTATTTTAGTGGTTTAAACCCCTGCCCCCCAATTTTCTTTATCTCAGTTTATTTAGTGTTAGCAAGCTGTGCCCTGTTTAAACACACGGAGAGTGGAGAGAGTAGAGACAGTTATTTCTATGTTTCTTTCAATGTTCTTTTGAGTCTTCGCATGCTGCTAATGCAAACCACTAATACAGACAGTGTTTCTATCTCCTTCTCACACACCCCACTCACTCACACTCCCACTCTCACTCACACTCCCACACTCTCTCTCTCTCTCACACACACACACACACACACACACACACACACACACACACACACACACACACACACAC
>JBBJLR010043169.1:0-12058 GCA_037577145.1 Brachypetersius gabonensis
ACCATCCAACTGGTCTCAGTGTGAGAGGAGAGTGTCGATTACAGCAGTGTTTTATACTTTTCCTCATTAAATAAGATTCAGGTGATCCCTAATCAGACCCTCATAAAGCAGAATGAGGTGTTTGTATAGGAATTTAACAGACACTGAACTTGAATGGTTTCACACTCAGAGAGATGCTGAATTAAAAATAAATTGCAGTGCTCTCTTATTTTTTTTTTGGAGTTGTATATACGGTGGTTCCTTGCCTCCTAACCTTATCTCTGATAGCTTTAGAGGATCATCATTCTCCCACAGCATGGGGCTGGACATGATCTGTCCTCGATCTAAAATTGTTCACCATTTATATTTCTAAATCTGTGAACCTGGCCCCTGTCCTGGACCGAGATATGAGTGAAAACAGACCATGTTGACTTGCGTTCCAAGTTTTCAGGGAACTTTCAGTACTTTTTGCATTGTTGTGTCGTGCAGCACCAGCACCAGACAGGACTTCAACTATAATACTAAAATAATCTTTTGAGAAATTTTGAGCTTTTAAAGTGGTGCTTATAATTCAATTTTCCTCAAGGACTGATGGCAGAAGGGTCCCGTGAAACCCAGGGGCTGTTTTTCTCCCACTGGTGTTGATGGTCTTGTGCTCACTGATGGACTCAAGAGCTCAGAAGTGTACAAAGGCATCTCCAGACTCTTGTCTCTCTTTATTTCCATTATAAAAAACAGAATGGAGATCGGAAACATGCTCCCCTGTTCGTGCTCTCCCCTGTGACCCTTTCCAGTGGCAAAAAAAGGGTCTTCTCTCTTCTCGCTGTATCTGGCTTCAGCCAAATATAAACAGGCATGAATCCTGTACAGTACAGCCACATCTTGTCAGAGTGTGTAAGGAAAAGAACACTTCAATGCTAAGGCCTCAGATAATGTTTCCCTCTGAGTTAAACCAGAATCTGCACATTCTGGGACAGGGCAGTTTAGCGTAGCCTGAAAATATCCTGCTCCTTTGATGCATGTTGTATTGCCACAGTAATGACATGCATAAAAAAGTTACAGTGAATAGTGGAGATAAAAAAAATAATTTCAAACAAAATGTCAGTTCAGAAGGTGTAGATTCAACATAACCTATCATAATAATAAATCATAATCAATCATAATAATGTTCACTAAAGCATGCGCTCATTTTTTAGCTAAAGAACTCAAGATTTCTCCCAGTAAAATTCAACGCTGGATGAAAAAATGTAAAAAGTGGGCAAAAACACTATTTCCATAAGCTTAAGTATTACAGCATGTATGATGTGGGCCTCAGAAATTCTGCTTTCATGACAACAGACAATGGTTTGTCATTAAATGCAGTAAATGCTCTGAATTAGCCATTAAAACAGTTTACAGACCAGCCCAAAGGGGCTTTTTCCTCTGTTGTTTTACTGCATTCTTTGTATTCAAATAGTCTTATAAAAGGTATCAAACCTGTAGTGCAGGGGTCTCAAACCAGTCCTGGAGGGCCGTGATCCAGCAGGTTTTGGTGATTTCCCTGCTCAGAAGCACCTGGTTCACCTCGCCAGTTAATAGTCATGTTTATTGAATGTGTTTGAGGAAGAGAACCATCAAACTGAGTTTGAGACCCTTGCTGTAGTGGATTAGTCTGCGGCTATTGTGTACTGATGCTTGGCCAGTTCACATCTCTGGTCTCTGATTGTGCACTCTGTTGGTTTCAGGAATTGTGGACCTGCCTTCTGTGATGTTTAGTGAAGGGCTCAGCCTCATTAGATAAGATAAGATAAGATAAGATAAGATAAGATAAAATAAGTGAGTGAGGCAGTTTTCCTTTTTCTCGGGCTTAGTTGTGTTTTTATGATTTTACGGCTGTGTTGGGATCGGTAAGTGACTCAGACTGGGGTGTGTTTTGACTTACACCAAAACTCATGTTACATCACTGCAGAGATGGGCCTCATGTCTAAGATCGGACTTGAGTCGCACTTAAGTCGCACAAACAAAGACTTGTGACTTGACTTCAGACTTCCCTCAACGACTTGAGACTTGACTCGGACTCGGTTGCTGTGACTCGTGAGTCATAACTCGTAAACCATGTTCATTTCATGGAATTATTTATTTTTATCTCACACTCTTTCCAACGACCCGAAAACCATTCACCTCACCTGGGTGTCCCATTACTTTTGTTCGAGGTGAATGGTTTTCAGCTAATAACGGTTTCCAAGGGGTCGTTGGAAAGGGGTCACCGAGCCCCATCTGTGGAGTTTCACATTTAGAGTGGAGATATATTTTTCATACTTAACATTTAGATTTAAGATCATTTAAGGCAAATCCTCCATGTTGGTGAGGGCATATCACAGCACAAAGCCCCGCCCCCTACAAAGGAACAGCCAAATGTAATCGCGTGGCATGGCTAATTAGCATATCTTCTAAACATTTAGAGATCAACATTTACAGCTCAAACATCCCACATTTAGAGTCGCTGTTTGTAAACATTGCCATTATAAATGACTTGTGAATATCTCTGCATCACTGGGGAACAGATCTGTGGTGTAAGTCAAGAACCCCTGTACACCATCTCTGAAAGGGAAAATAAGCAGAAACCTCAACCAAAACAAAACCAAAAATTACAATATTTGCACTTGAACTGTTCATTACTTATCATTAGAGTACCAATATATTTGTAATGTAATTGTTCATCTGATTTTTTAGATCTGATCTTTTTAGATATTGTTTCAGTATTGATGTCACCTGAAGCAGGTTGTCTGGATCTCTGCAGAGCTTTTGCCTTATTCCTCCTCAAAAGGCCTCATTGAATGGCAAAATTAGATAAACAACCCTACGGCCCAGTAGACTTTCTGGCATGTCTGTGTGGGTGTGAAAGGTTGGAGATTCAATGTTCAAGCCCATATGGTGCTCTTTCAGTCCGGTAGTAACACTGCATATGCAGATGTGGACTGCAAGGACATCCCATTTCTCATTTTGCCCTTAAAAGGGATCATAAGCATCCTTCAGTGCTGTAGTACAGCATATTACTCAAAATCCCTTGAGATGCAGACGAAGGCAATCATTAATTTAACTGGTCACTGAGCTGCATGATGCATGTCGTCTGAAATGAGCCTTGGATCCTTGGATACAAGGATCCCTATACACTGTTCAGAGAGCACCTCCTCTCCTAATGCACCATCTATCCTGAATCACACTTGATCTTCTGATTAAGCTACAGCTTCTTCCTCTACTCCCTGTGTAAAGATTTTAGCATTTAGAACTCTCCTCCGGTTCTCACACTGTCCAGAAACTTGAGCAGCATCTGCCAAATGAATGTAATGTTTGGGGACAGTATCCTACTCAAGGGTACCTGAATGGTGCCATTGTCAGTCCTGGGATTCAAACCAACAGCCTTCCTATCCGTAAATGTAAATATTACAAGAGCGAAAATACTGTCCTCTGGGATCCACCACCAGTTAACTCTCAACTTCTGACTCCTTTACGTCTCTATTAAGCCCCCAAAGAGAACTGGAGGCAGGACTGCAGGAGCTGCCTGGAGTGCTCAAAGGAAAACGGATGTTTGCGCTGCCCGGACCGGCTCTTCCTCTACCTGCACCGAGACGGCATGAGCCACCACGGCTCCTGCCTCCACTCCTGCCCTGCCGGACATTTCGGCCAGCGGGGGACAGATGCAAACCGCTGCATAAGTAAGTTTGTCATGAAAAACTATTAAACTGTGTGTGTGTTCAGTGTCATATAGTAGTTTGATACAGTAGATCAGTTAAACAGTGTTTTTTTTTACATAAAGCCTCATACTTCTCAAATTCCTGGCTCACGGTAATGAGACTTTTGCACAAGTATCAGGACACCTGTGTGAAACCGGAGCTTAAATGTGCAGTTTTATGGACTTTCTGCTTAGTAACATGAAAAACATGTTTCCCTGTGCACAGGTTTTTACCATTTACTTCATAAACTGCAGATTTGCATTCTTGTTTAGTTCTGGAGTTGTTAAGCGAACAACTGTAAATTATTAATATATCAGGTTTCTTTTACAAGATGGAGGAAATACGCTACAGTGCATGTCCGACATTTAACTTTAAAAGCACTCGTTACCTGTTTCATCATGAATATGAATGAATATGATTATGCAAGTGAAAGAGCAGAGAAAAGGTACCTAGTCTCATTCTTTTGCAAACTGCATAGAAACTACATAACATTTCTGAATGCTCTCCTTACATTTGTGTATCCAAATACATATGTTAACAAGGTTCAAACTTCAAAAGTCTTGCTCAGACATATTTATGTTTACATAATATTACAAAAAAATATTTTCTTCACGTTCACTTTACTCACATATTATTGTTGCTGAGGCTTTCCAGAATATAACAATATTTGTCATGTTGGCATAGATGTTTTTAGTTAGATGTGATACTTAAAATATAAAGGTGTAGCAAATTGCCTGAAAGTGCCAGAAAGGCCTCGGCCCTCAGAGGGTTAATAGCTTGATAAAAATCTAACACTCCCCTGGTGATCCAAATTATTATTATGATTATTTTTAGGTTTTTTGTAGGTCAGTGAAGAATAAAAAAGGACATTTTAACAATAAAGGAACTCAAAAGGTGAACATTCAGTAAATGTATTTGTTAGCAAAGAATACTGAGTGTATTTTTGGTCAGCTCTGGGTGAGTAACACGCAAATGTAGAAAATCTCAATGTGTGCCAAATTTTTGACCGGTAGTACAGTATGCGTGGGAGGGTAGTGCAAATAGTGGCTGTAGGCGTTACATGTGTGGGTGGTTATATATTCCACTCAGTGTCCGGTTTAGCATGGATTTTCCTTTAGCTTTTAACAGCGGCAGCAGACAGAGCAGTCAGACAGAGGCCTGGAATATGAGCTGAAAGAATGTCTACCATCAGAGTAGCTCTGTTTAAACCCTCTGGATCAGATGTTCATGGGTGAGAAGACGTGATGCAAAATATGCCGTGATGCAACCACAACAAGTAGCTCATGTTATTCTGTTCACTTAAGGCCTAATTGGAGTGGAATCTTCAGAACTTCATTCAACCCCGCTTTCTCTTCATCACTGAACATCACATCCTGTTTTCTGTCCAACTCCATCACTTCACTGTACCATTGAAAACTCCTAAACTGGTCCCGGTTCCTGTCTGGTTCCTGAACTCTGGAGAGTCTCCTGTTCAGATGGGGCTGCTGTGGGTGTTAATACTTTCTCACAGCTGCGTTTCCAGACGGTGGATGCTGGATTGGATCAGTGGAGGACGGAGCGCCGCTCTGTTGATCAGAACATTTGTAGCGACGCTCCTCCCTCTTTATAGAAACACAAACTCAGGACACAGTTTAGATCCTTATTTCTAAAAGCAGTCTTCACATCTTTTCATGCAGCGTCTTTATTTTTGGCATTAAATTATGGAGAGTGGGATCAACTGATTAGTATTAGTATCTATTAAAAGTAGCAGCATTAACATCAGTGTCAGTCAAGTCCTGACCCCACCCATCCCTGTTCATGAGCATGCTGTAAGTGGGCAGAGCTATGCACAATTAATATGATGACCTAATCTAAGTAATTAATGTTTGATTCATACATATTGTGGGAGCTTCAAGGTAATCAAGGTCATTACATTCATGATTAAAATCTACTTTTTAAATGAGCCCTGGCCAAGCAGTTATTTAATAACAAGCACAAACATAACAATTCTGTAACAGATCATTTAAAAGCAGTCTGAGAGACAAATTGCTCCAATTCAAGTGTCTTTACAGGTCATTCCACGTTGATGAGGCACTAAAACTACAAGCTGCCCTGCAGTATTTGGATTGAAACTTCAAAGAGATCCAGCCAAGTTATATTTATTAATTACATGAAGACAAATGTGAAAGAAACCGTCCAATCATAGCCTTACACACAAAATGTCCAGGGTTCTTGTCTTTGCTAAGAAAGTGGAGGCCAATCAGTTGTTTCAAAAAGTTTACAGTGATGAGCTGAATGTCTGGCCTTCTTAAAACAGAAGGATACAGAACTTCAAAGAAATAAAATCTCTCGTTCACTCTTAAACAAAATGGCAATAATGAGCTTTGAGGAACTTCTAGTAGTGTTTCACCAACCAACTGGTCTCAGTGTGAGAGGAGAGAGTCGATTACAGCAGTGTTTTATACTTTTCCTCATTAAATAAGATGTGATTCAGCTGATCACTAATCAGTTCCTCATAAAGCAGAATGAGGTGTTTGTGTAGGAATTTAACAGACACTGGACTGTAACGGTTTCACACTCATAGAGACAATGGTTTAAATATAAATTGCAGTGCTCTCTTATTTTTTCCAGAGCTGTGTATGTGTTTCTTTGGAAGCAAAATATGAATATATATCTATGTAGGTATGTATTGCTTTGGTGTCGATGTTTCTTAAACAAGGCTGCTGTCATTGGACTCCAACAACAAAAATCTGTAAATTATCTGTACACTTTGTTCAGTATTATCACGGTTAACAATAGGCCTTCAGTATTTTATGAGCCAACTAATACCTCATACTGTAGCTACAGACTAAGAAAGTGACCTGGATAAGCAAACCCTGTACCAGCCCAGTATTTGATTAGCGTTTATTTCACTGATCATCACTATTTATTGCCATTTAGTCATTTCAGTTATTTTTTGTTCCATGCAGGTCAGAAGAAAAAGCTCATTTTTCTGGTTGTGGATTTTACACACCTGTAATATTTTGTTGTCCTGCAGAATGCAAAGCTCCAGAGTGCGAAAGGTGCTTCGACAAAGACTTTTGCACCAAGTGTAAAGGAGGATTTTTGCTCTTCAAAGGGAAATGTCTCAGCAGCTGCCCTGAAGGCACGTTCCCGCACTCCACAGACTGCGTCGGTGAGCCCTTTACTGCTGTCTTGGCCGTTTTTTATGGGGAGACGTCATTAAGCTCCCATTACCACGCTGTCGTTCGGGTTTTATTTGAAGCGATTAGCTCAAGATGTTTCCCCATGTGTTGAGCGAGACAGAAATGGGCTCCTGTGCCATTTCCTTCACAGATTTACTAAGTAGGCGGCAGAATGAGGACTAGGCTCCACATGCACTTGCAGACTGGCTGGTTGCTAATAAGCCCTCGACCACTAAGTAGGTGAAATACAAATGGTGTTGGAACAGACTGACAGGCAAAGATATGAGGAAACCTGAACCCTCAGGAACAAAGGGGCTCATTTACCACTGAGGTGGGGCCTTAAGAGTACATTTCTCACACCTTCAGTGAAGTAGCACCTTAATGACCACATTCCATGGTGTGTTCCATGGTTTAACATCATTGGCCAATATTAATCTGCTGTGCCCTGGTTTATTTGTGGGCCACTCTGTTTATAAGAATAAATATGAATACTTCATGTGAGGGAGCTTTAGGAGAGCAATGTTCTAGACATGAGTGATGAAGAGAATAGAGAATATGGGGTATTTCAGGCTGTAGTACAGTTGTTCAGTAGTCTTGAGTCATCTCTCATTTCTTTATATTTTGCTTTAAATCACTCGTAGATGCAAATATACTATTCCCTGTCAAACTGCCTTGTGTTTGCCACACCAAGGAGATTAAATGAAAGACATGTGAACAAACGTTTTACTGACAGGCTGCAAAGTGCCTAAAGATACAAGGAGCCTAGATAAAGGAGCTCCACCCACTCAGCATTCAGCACCACCAGTATACTGATCACCACCTGATCATCTGGAATCATCTGCTCCTGCTTCCTCTCTAGTTTAGGAAATTCCTCTGAAACTGCTCAGGTTCAGGGACTGGACTGGAACTAAGAGTCTTTCACACTCCTTCAGGAAGCCTGGAGACCCATTCCTCAAGACCACATTAAAATACAACAAAATCTGGACCTTTGGGTGGCTCAAGACATTTACACAATACTGCATGATAGCATAATTCTAAAAAGTATAATTCATCTGTGACTGTGTGGTGGTCAATGATCTGCTGATGTTCTGTCTCTCTGCTCTCCAGAGGACTGTGTGTTAAGTCCTGTGGGTTACTGGGGCGAGTGGAGCCCCTGCCTGCGGAACGGCCTGAGCTGTGGTGTGAGGTGGGGCCGGCAGAACAGGACCCGTGTTCTCTCCTGGAGGGTTTCTGATGACCTGTCCCCGCTCTGTCCTCCTCAGAGCGAGGCCAGGAAGTGCCGTATGAAGAAGAGGTGTCCAAAAGGTAAGCGTTTGGGTTTTTTTTAGAATGATGGACTTTTTGAACTTAATGAGGAAAAAGCAATTGGTCAAGAAGTCCATCAGTTACTCAGGTGCTAATCAGTACTCAAGCAGTTTTCTGAGTTCATTTCAGGCAATTCAACCCTTGAAAATGCAAATCAGCACCAGCCTGGTTCCAATTTTTATACTGGGAGCTTACAATTTTTATTACTTGAATACTGAGGAACGTTTACCTAGAATTGGAGTCTAAGTCTCTTAGTATTGTTCAGCACAGAAACAGAAATTTGTTTAATTTAGTATAAAAAGTGCAATCAGGCAGGCGCTGATTTCAAGATTCAAGATTTTTATTTGCCATTTGTGCATGAGACCAGCAGTCCATGCACACTGGAATTCTTGTGCAAAGCGTTTTCGAGGGTTGGTTTGACTGAAATGAAATTAGGATTTTTTCATCCAAACTTTGGCACATTTAGGCAATTCAAGTCTCTATAAGACACAAATATTGAAATATAAATGAAATTAAATTTTCAGGCAAAACAACCTTCATTCACCTACCCTGCGTTTTACAGAAGCCCACACAACATAAAGCTGAAAGCAAAACAAAATCAGATTAATTTGGCTTTAAAAAGGATCTAAAAGAATAATGGCTGATAAATAAATAAGTAAGTAAATAAACAAACAAACAAATAATGTCATACTAACTATAAAATAGGTGAAAAGGAGGAGTCTGCCACTGCAGGAGGGACATGTTGTTATTATTATTATTATTATTATTATTATTGTTGTTGTTGTTGTTGTTGTTGTTGTTGTTGTATTTAAAAATGTACAGACAAGCAAATCAGAAAAGAAAAGTGTACTAGATTATAATAAATAATACAGAAATATGTAGAAAATGACAAGCAAAAAACCCAAATAAATAATAACAATATCTAAAATCATCAAAGTGCCAAACCATATTCATATAATACATCACACTTAAGCTTCTGTTCAGGAAAGTGAAGCAGAATGATTTACCTGCTGCCTCAGTCACGGCCTCGTACTGCTGTACTCCTCTAACGAGGCACAGAAAAAACCCTCAAAACCCCAGACACCCACCCCCACCCCCGCAAAACCCCCTGGGCCTCCCAAATTCATCCCTATAGTTTCTCAGTGTTCTGCACATCCCTTGATACATAAGAGCCATATGTGGTGTATGTGTTTGTGTGTGAGTGTGTGTGTGTGTGTGTGTGTGAGAGAGAGAGCGATAGAGAGAGTGCGCATGCATGTGTGCGTGTGTGTGTTACTGTCTGCCTTTCCACCATTGAATTTATTCTATAAATTCTATATGTTTTGTGTATTATATACATCAATATACCCCCCAGGCCTCCCAAATTCATCCCTATAGTTTCTCAGTGTTCTGCTCATCCCCTGAGACATAAGGGCTGTGCGTGGTGCGTCGCAGTCGAGATTTTTTGTGTTTTAGCGGCTTGGCTCTCTGTGATTCCACACTGGAAAACATTTGTTTGGAGTAATTATCATCATTGTGGCCAGATCAGATGGCATTAAGAGGACGACAAAAAAACCCGAAAAGAAACACAATCTTTTTCTCCCTGCTGCCACTCAGAGCCGCCGTCAGCCTCTCGTAATGGCAGCCATGTGTGATGCCGAGGCCGCATGGCATCTTCAGACATTCCACTGCCTGCACACATCCCACTCCCATCTTTATCATCTCACTGCTGCTCTTATTGCTTTCAGATGAATGACTACAGTGTGTGTGTGTGTGTGTGTGTGTGTGTGTGTGTGTGTGATTATCTGCCTTTTGATCATTGCCTGTATTTAATATATTTTGATCATGGCATTTATTTCATATGTGATTCCGATCAGACAGAGGCGGTCATATGTGCGTGTGTGTGTGTGTATGTGGTTAAATGTGTGTATGTATGTGTTTGGGTGTGTGTGTGTGTATGTGTTTGCCTTTTGATTACTGCATATAGTTAATTTATTTTGACCATAGCATTTATTTAATACAGGATTCTGTTTAGCTGTGCGTGTGCGTGCGTGTGTCTGCCTTTCCATTATTGCATTTATTCTATATATTTTGATTATTGTGTGTGTCTTGCACAATTTTACCCATTTTATTGACCATCCAACCCCCAGTGGAGCTCCACGTGTTACTGAGTGTTTATATGGATGTTAATGTTAAATAGTGAATCTGAACTAAATCTCTTTACTTTGGGGACTATTTTACCTCATAACGCCTTGCATGTATCCCTCCACCATGAATGGGTTTAGTTTTAGGACCAAAATCTCAGAACTCTGGTAGAACAATGTCTCAGGCGTCAGGCGGCGCAACCAGAACCATCTGATGAAGAACTTTCTGTTTTTAGAGACAGATCTGGTTCCATTCACCTCCACTGAAAACACTGGACTCACTCTGAATGACCATTTAAATATTTGATCGTGTGAAAATGTTTGAGAAACCCTTTTTTTATAAATGATAACGTGGGGTCAAACCAGCCATATATCTTCTAAATTTCCCACTTGTGGGACTAATAAGGGATTCAAGAGCAAATTTCAGGTTTTATCAATTTGGAGGCGCAAGCTGCTCTAACTAAAGTTGTCATATTCAAACAAGAGAACAATTATTTAATGTTTTTCATAATATTAGTGTAAGAAAGTTTTTACATTTTATTTTTGAATGACATTTTAGCTGTTGATTAATTTATTTATTATTAGGATTAATAATACGTCTTCCTCTACTTCTCCTACTACTAATAATAACCGTAATATTACTAACAAAAATAACTGGGATTTTATTAAATAAGAATTTGTGGACGGTATTTAAACATGTTTTTTTCTGGATAAAAAAATCAGGATATTTATATGTAATTAAGCAAATTAATCACACTTCTAATTTGGACCAAATTTTACTTTACAATATTTTATAAAATAAACCATGTATAGCATTCAGCAGGGATCAAAATAAAATGTCTCTCTATGAAAAAGGGTTTATTTCAAGCATCTCTGAACACATGATTGAAACTAAGTGCGTGAATCTTCACGTCAAAAGCATTTGATACAAATGGGAAGCATGTGGAACGGATGCGCCATGTTCTCGGGACGTCCCGTCTTCTCCTGGAGCTGCTGCCGGTGCTGACACGCTGGAGGGATGAAGATGGAACTCTCTCTCGCTTTGCCCTTTCCAACCTTCACACCTCTTTTGTTCGGAAGAGTTTCAGAGTCGGATTTCATGCAGATTTATGGGGGGTTTAATGTTCTGTCACTCAGTGTGAGATGCAGTTCACTCTTCCAGGTGGGAAGCGGTGATTAATCTTCCTGCTGTGTGTGTTTCCAATAATAATGACCCTCCTGCCTCGGAAAGCGTTTGTATGAATCTAATACCGAACGCGGCTTAAATTATTGAGCAGATCTTTGGGTACAGGATCTACTTTAAGGGGAAAAACCAACACTGTCCTGGTTCCCAAAATGCTTTGTCTACTTTCGATTAGCAGTGTCCACAAATAATCCTCACTGTGATGGTCATGGGGTGACCGCACATGACTAGTGCCCTTTTTGGGTGCAAGTATGTACTTTTTATGGACTATTATATACACAGGTAGCCAAAGACGACCCACAAGACTATTTTGTTAGCAAACATTTATTGTGCTTAAGTAGGGGCGCAACCTTGGATGCAAAAAATGGTGTAGCATAGTATGTTTACCATTTCTGTTGAGTCCTTGGCTGCATCCGAAATCGAATACTACATACTACGTACTACATTTGAGTTAGTACGTACTGCTCTACCGTCAAAATAATACGTTCTATATAGTATGAATGACAGTAGTATGAATGGAATTCGGCCGGAAGCAGTTCTTCTCGCCTACTGTTTTTTGAATACTATGAATTCGGACATACTACTCACCTC